>JAJOOO010010305.1:0-34671 GCA_029582685.1 Solanum piurae
TATCGAGTTAAATATTTGCTATTGATAATATTCTTCCATATTCTCTGTGGGATCGACCCCGACTCATAGTTGGGTAAATATATTGCATACGATCGTTTATATTTCTTTTCAAGAAGTATATTTGAACGTTATCAGGTGCCCGTGACAAGAAGGCTAAACCTGCCCTAAGAAGGTTCCCTCCCATGGACCCCTAGACGGTCGTGAAGAGGGAGACAATTTGGTAAAGTGGTCGTGAAGGCGGTCAGGTCAGTAAGGGTTCTCCCCTAGCCACTAGTCAAGGGCCACAGGTGTCAAAATGGCCAGTGAAGCCCCACAGGGATAGTGAAGTTGTCCGTGAAAGGTTTTTATTAGACTTAGAATTTAGGGTCAACTTCAAACGATCATATCTTTCAGCACAAAATGAATTAGGTGACCCATGACCTATTAAAATTAAGATCTGAAAGTCCTATTTTCAACGCCACCATGTTTTCCTAATCCAAGCTCGGAGTAAAAACTTATGCCCAAAATAGTAAAGCCCTATTAGGAAAAAAAAATTCACAACCCGTTAGACGGGTCGTGGTGCTGTTGACCACCCATATGGGGATTCCAGTGACCCAACTCGGCAGTTTTAAGTTAGGGGTTGTAGGGACTTTTCCTAATTATTTAAGTCAATATTATATCATTTTTACTTCTACACAAAGCCCTATATAATGATTTTAAACCCCCAAATCACACAAAACTCAATTCATTCTCTTAAATTTCCAAAAATTGATCAAGCTCCTACTCTCAAATATTTCTGTTGCTAAAGGAAGAAGAAGAAGTCAAGTCAGGGTTTCAAGATCAAGCCTCCAATTCATCAAATTGCTTTTGGGCTTGGAAATACAAGGTCTGATAGTATTCATCTATTGAGTCCTTTCCTCCATAGGGTCCCTAAATTCTCCAATTTTGTAAAGCTAGAATCTCTAATTGAAGTTACGATTTTCTTCCATGTCATAAGTTCCTTTCAATATTGGTTCAATTAACTATTTTATAACTTTTTATGCATGACTTGAAGTAATTGCATGTATTTTAGAAGAATCTCCATGAACCCATGCATAAACCATGCTTTCTAAGCCATGATGATATAATGTGTGTCTTAAACCATGAAAGATGAATTTATGAAAATATGCATGTCCTTTTTATGAGATTGATGTAAATGAAGTTGAGGATGCATTGACTTTGAAACCATGATGAAGCTTATGAATTATTGAAAATAATGCATGTTTATAAAAGTATATTTATGAGTCAAGTAAGCTTATAGATGAAGATATCTATATGTTCTACGAAGCTTGGCCACATGACATGAATGACATCTAGATTTTCTGTCAATTTTTTTCGGGAAATTTTCCTAAATTAGGTCTTGATTAGTACAGTATCTGGATATGCCATCAATGATTATAAACCACGATTTCAAAACTATTTCCATTAGTATTAGGGCATCTCTAGCATGAATTTGATGACTATGGGCCTTAAAATCTATTATGAAAAGATCATGGATGGTGAAAGGTTTTCTCAAGCATGGTCTAAGGAGCTATCCTATGATTAGACAAGTAGCGACTACCCATGTCTCTTAATTATAAGACAAGTTATGATTAATAACTATTCCGTGGAACATATGCTTAGCACTGAGTGGATAAGAGGCGACCACCCATGTCCAATACCTATGTGCCCCTATACGATGATTGTCTAAGATAGACATTAGCTAGTGGATCCACGCAAGATAGAAGTTCATGGTTCTACCTTGGAATGTAGGACACTCTCTTTTCGTTGTGGGAGTAGTACACCGAATTCCATGTTATAGCTCACATAGTCTTATATGTCGATTGAGGCCACTTCCCACAATAATAATTAACTAAGGTTACTTCAAAAAGTATTTCACATGTGTTTAACGATGGTTTTACTTGTATTGATCATGATCATGATTATGATTTGTCTTTTCCAATTCTCTTATCTTACGTTTTGACTTGGTCTTTGCATATCATGAAAAATGTTATTTTGGCATGAATTCATAACTTTTATGCATTGCTATCATACTTGGTACATTTTTATACTAAAGCATACTCTTGCACATTGTTCACTAATGTAGGGTCCGACACTCCAATTTCACATTTCCGTGGCTAAGGATCTATTAGTAGAAGATTGAAGATTGGTGTAAAACCTCAGAAATCTACCTAAGACTGAACCAGGAAAATTGGTGAACAACAGAGGTCCACGAGCCCTTACACGGTCGGTCAATATGCCTGTGAGAGTGAGCTAGAGACCCGCAAAGGAGAGTGAGAAAACACGGACAAATAGACGGTCTATGGAATCCCACATGGTCCGCCAAGTTTTCCATGGAAATGACCCAGTACAACCTAAACTCACTGTGAAGAACCACGGTGGCCTAGATGGCCCGTAATGCTTCAGATGGTCCATGAAGTGGGTCGTGAATAGGGCAGTTCAACCTTCATATTTTGGGTCAACTTCAGACGGTCATATATTTTAGCACAAAATGAATTTTGTGGTCCATGACCTATCCAATTAATGATCTTTGAGTCCTCTTTCCAACGCCACCGAGTTTGTTAAAATCCAAGCTCAAAGTAAAAAGGTACACTGGTTTCAATAGAGACCTGTTGGGTAGGGCCATAACCACGACCCAGTTGATGGGCCGTGGTCCTAATGGTTGTCCATAAGTCCCATCGTGAAGGCCACTTCGTCAGTTTTAAGTCAAAGTCATTTTTGTCTTTTCCCGAATGCATTGGTAACTTAAGCTATGTCATTTGATGCCTAAACTACGTCATTTTACTTAGTTTAAGCCTTATAATCTAGTCAAACAATACCGAGAATCCTCATTCTCCAAAAATCACCCAACTTAGAGCGAAAACAAGAGGAAAAATTGACCAATTCTCTTAAGAACAAGCAGGAGTGTTCTTCGAAGTTCTGCTCCAAAATTCAAAGGATTTCACCATAGATTTCATCACAACCAATGTGGGATTTCACTAGTGGGTCGTCACCACCAATGTGGGATTTCAGTAGTGGGTTCCTTTCACTCATTAGGTCTCTAGAATTCAGTTAGTTCTTTAGATTGTCATAAATTGTTCGGACCTAGGTTTTCTAGATTTTCTAGATTTATTCTGATTATAGTTCCTTTGATCTAAATGACTTGTTTCTTGATAATTTAGTTTAATTCCATGCATAGCACTTGGAACCCTAGCTTGTGTATATTTATCCTAGTTCATGAATTATACTTGCTAGGCCAACCAGACAAAAAATCATGCTTTAGATTTCAAATGTTATATTTTTGGTATATAAATATTGCATTCTCAGTTAGCATGTCAGTCTAAGCTATTCAATATTTTCTGCATTTTGGATTCATGAATATTCAATTGGGAGTAGACTTAGCACCGAGTTGGACTAGGGTTTAGCATACCCTCACAGTCCCAGAACTACGTGCCATAAGTTCAAAAGTCCCCTCAGTTGGGCACCAGTTTTATTGTTAACGCCACAGTCATGCATGTATACCCTTAGAAAGATATATTGGGTCCTCTCGATGGGGCTTATATATTAGAATCATTGTTTAGTTCACGTGGTTTATGTCGGTTAATAGTAGCTCCCACAATCATACTCTCATTGCATTGACCATGCTATCAGTATTCATTTCAGTGTTCAGTTCAACGTATTAGATAGATGATTAGTACTTGGCATTGTATTTAGCCTAGCTTTAAGTTATGCTTCAGTTCATATCTATATCCTACATGCTCTGTACATTCCAAGTACTAATACATACTTTGCACTACATCATTTCATGATATATGTTCCTGCACTCATCATCCAGTTCACACTTAGTTCAATAGTCAGTCAGAGTTCAACAGCTTCAGTGGTGAGTCTTCATACTTCGAGAACAATAAACATGCTTTATCTTTTACTATTTATTTCTAGTTTTAGTCTTTCTAGAGTTAGCTCGGGGCATGTCCTAGCAACTAAATTCATGTAGAGGCTTTTAAGACATAGTAGGAGATTTGGCTATAGTTGTTAAGTGTTTTTTCATTCATAACTTAACTATTCTTATGTTTTATATATTAAGATCGGATGTATTTTCCCCATTTCAAATATCCAATGTGCTTATCTTCCGCATAGTACATGAGTTACTTAGTTATATTTTTATCATGCTTTATATATGCAAGACTCAGGGTTATGTTTGGGTCACTCGTGATCCTAGGTCCAATGTTAGCCTCGGGTTGTGACAAACATGGTATAACAAAATTCAGTTCAACAGTCCTAGGATATTTAAAAGTCGTACTTACTAGAGTTTTTTTCATGGGTATGTAGCGTGCCACATCTATAGAGGTGGTTACGAAGTGTTTTAAGAAAAACTTCACTTTATTTGCTATTCTTATCGTGCATGAGGTTTCCTCCAACTTCTCCTTTCTAATACATCGTTGTACATTACTGATCATGCATCTTCATAGAGATAACACACGGAATGTTAATTCCTACAATTCTGATGCAGTTCCTCCAGTCCTAGACCATGAGGTTACGAAAACTGAGTTCTGCAATGCGATCTATCTTTTGGCGCATACAGTAGCAAACCAGTCCCAATCAGTAGGACCAGTTCCTGCAAACTCCGCTGGTGGATCATATGCAACTAGGGTTCAAGACTTTGTTCGTATGAATCCGCATGAATTTCTAGCATCGGAGATTGGTGAGGACCCATAGAATTTCATTGATGAGGTTAAGAGGATTCTTGGAGTAATGCAAGTGACTGATACTGGGTGTGCTGGGTTAGCTTCCTATCAACTCAAGGATGTGGCTCATATTCTTTTGACGCAGTGGAAGGAAACAAGGGGTGAGAATGCAACTCATGTGACATAGGATTATTTTACTAGAGCTTTTCTGGACATGTTCTTCCCGATTGAGTTGAGGAAGGCTAAAGCTCAGGAGTTTATGTAGTTTAAACAGGGTTCAATGTCAGTCCAAGAATATAGGCTGAAGTTTACTCAGCTATCCAAGTATGCTTCACATATTATTGCTGATTCGAAGGACCAAATGAGAAAGTCATCGTATTAGATCTAGTAAAGACTGAGTACAAGAATGTTATGTTGGTAGGGGATATGGATATCTCTACACTCATGTCTCATGCTCAATAGGTTAAGGGAGATAAGCTTAGGGAAATCGCTAAGGAGAGAAAAAGTCTAGAATAGGTAATTATGAATACCCTCACGAAAGGCCGAGCGGTGGAAATCGTTCATAGTTTCGACAGTATCAGAAAGGAAGGGCATCAGGCTCTAAGTCTCAGGGGAGTGTTTTAGGTAGCCGTACTTTTCCAACTTACCCTCAGTGTGGTAAGAATAATCCAGGCGACTGTCTTGCAGGTAGAGATGGGTGTTTTGGGTGTGGTCCGTTTGGTCATATGTTGAAGGATTGCCCTTCTGCAAGGTAAGGACTAGGAGGTAACAAGACTTAGTGTACCACTTCAGCAACGCCAGCAGGTCGCTCTACTTAGCAGGGTGCCGCATCTAGGATAGGTATTAGTCAGCGCCAGAACAGGTTGTATGCTCTCAAGGCGTGCCAAGACCAAAAAATATTATCCTGATGTGCTCACTTGTAAGTTGAGAGTCTATCATTTAGATGTTTATGATTTATTAGATCTAGGAGAGACACTTTCTTTTGTAACTCTGTATGTAGTATTAAATTCCTTTGTTAGTCCAGAAACTCTCTAAGAATCCTTCTTAGTCTCTAATCCAGTTGGTGACCGAGTTATAGCTATACGAGTATACAAAAAGTGTTTTGTCATAGTTTCCCAGAAAGTCACTTCAATAGACCTGGTAGAGTTAGAAATGGTAGATTTTGATATCATTCTAGGAATGGATTTATTACATTTCTATCATGCCTCAGTCGATTGCAGAACTAGGATCGTTCGGTTTAAGTTTCCAAATGAGCCAATCTTAGAGTGGAAGGGTTGTAACTATGTGCCTATAGGTCGATTTATCTTCTACCTTAAGGCTAGGAAAATGTTTTCTAAAGGGTATATTTATCATCTTTATTGGGTTAAGGATTCAACCTCTGAAACCTCAACTCTGAAGTCAGTCCCTATTGTAAATGAATTTCAAGAACTGTTCCCAGAATATCTTCCTAGAGTTCTTACCGAAAAGGGAAATTGACTTCAGAATATATCTCTTTCGAGATACCCATCCCATTTCAATTCCTCCTTAGAAAATTGCTCTAGCTGAGCTAAAGGAATTGAAAGAACAATCGAAAGACCTTTTAAATAAAGACTTTATCAGAACCAACATCTCTCCATGGGGTGCTCCAGTGTTGTTCATGTGAAAGAATGATGGTTCTCTCAGAATGTGCATTGACTATCGTCAGTTTAATAAAGCCACAATGAAGAAAAAATATCCCATCCCCAAGATTGATGACTTGTTTGACCAACTTCAGGGTGCTAGTTGCCTTTCTAAGATAGATATCATATCCGATAATCATGAGCTTAGAGACAAAGATAGTGTTATGCCGAAGACAGCCTTCAGGACTCGATACAGTGACTATGAATTTGAAATTATGTCTTTTTGATTAACGAATGCTCCTGCAACTTTCATGGACTTAATCAATAGGGTGTTCAAACTATATTTAGAATTTTCTTGATTGTCTTTATTGAGATATTCTCATATATTCTCGGAGTGAGGAAGACCATGCGACTCATTTGAGAGTTATTCTCAAACCCTCAAAGATTGCAAGCAATTCACTAAATTCAACAAATGTGATTTTTTTTTATCGTTGGTTGCTTTCCTTTGTCATGTGGTATCCAACGAAGGCATCCGAGCAGATTCTAAGAAATTTGAGGCAATAAAACACTGGCCAAGACCCAACTCTCCAACTGATATAAAAAGTTTCTTAGGTTTGTCCATTTATTACAAGAGGTTTGTTAAAGGATTTTCATCCATAGCTTCCCCATTGACTAAGCTAACTCACAAAAAGGTCAATTTGCTGTGGTCAGATGAATGTGAGAAACACTTCTTAGAACTGAAGACCACGTTGACTACAACTCTGGTCTTGACTCTACTAGACAGATCAAACAATTATGTGGTTTATTGTGATGCATATAGGGTAGTCTGAGGTTGTGTATTGATGCAGCATGGTAAGGTCATAACTTATGCTTCTAGGCAGCATAGGGTCCATGAGAAGAACTGTCACGCCTCAAGGCTACTCCCTTTATGTAAACACAGGACCTAGGATCACGAGTTACCCCACACTAACCCTGAGCTGGCATATCAAAACATACCTAAACAACTGAACAAAAGATACTATGCGAAAGCTTAAAATATGAGATAAATTAAATGATAGGGAAAACCCAAAATAGATCTAAATATATAAATACTGAGTAAGAGTTAATGATACTGGACTATAATTCAAAATACTAAAGATGAATCTGTATATGTCTGAAATAAGCCTCTAACTGACTAGAGATGTTGGGACATGCCTCGAACTAACTTTAGCAAAAATTGAAACTAAAATGAAAGACTAAATGTAGAAGAACATGTCTATCATCCTTGAAGAATGAGGACTCACCACTGATACTGCTTAATACGAATCAGGAACCGATCTACACTTGATCTAAATGTAAATGATTTGAACCTACATCACAAAAAGATGTAGCGCAGAGTATGCATCAGTACTTGAAAGGTACCGAGCATGCAGGATAGGATAAAGATGAGCAAACATATAACAAAACAAAGCATAAAGAGAAATTATATAATCTGAACATGATAAAGATACTAAGATATACTGAATATGAACTAAGCTGAATGTAATGACCGAGTACATAACATGCTGAAACTGAATGCTGAAATATATGTGAAACCTGGTCAATTGCACTAGAGTCAGACTGTGGAAGCTACTATTAACCGACATAAAACCACGTGATCTAACGTGGAGTCTGATGTATACGCCCCATCGAGAGGACCCAATATACCTTGCCAAGGGTTTAAAGGCATGACTTACCTGATCACTAAAACTGATCCCCACAGAGGGTACTTACAAACCTACGGAGGCACGTAGTTCTGCGACTATATAGGTACACTGAACCCTAGTACAACTCGGTGTTAAGCCTACTACCAACTGGAAATGTGTACAATACAACATAGCTGATATATATTGGATATCTCAATATTCTGACATGCTAACTGAGAATGCAACATTTTAGTACTGATAATGAAACATTCAAAATCTGAGGCATGTATATCTGTTTATCTTACCTAACTAGTGTAATTCATGAACTAAACGAATCTACACAACTAGGGTTTGAGTTTCATGCAAGGAAATAAGCAACAATGTTACAAAAACATGATAATCTGATTAAGAACACTATAGCAGCTAAATCGCAACAATTCTCTGAAGTTCTAGAAACCCTAGGCCTAAACAATATATAGGGAATCAAGAATCTGACTAAATTCTAGGGACCTAATGGGTAAAAGGAACCCACTAGTGAAATCCCACATATCTGGTAACGAATTCCACGGAGAAATCTTTTGATTTGGGGGCTGAAACTGGAGAAAACTTGTTGCGTTCTTGGAGAGGGCTTGGTCTATTGATTTTCTCTTTTTGCTCTAGGTTGATCAATTTTTGAATATGAATTGATTAGCGTAAGTTCTGATTTAGTTACTAGGCTTAAACTGACATAAACTACATAGTTTATGGGTTAAACGACGTAGTTTCGGTGTCCAACGCATAAGGGAAAAGACCAAATGACCCTCACTTAAAATCTATCGACGCCATCGACTGCTCTTGTTCCATGGACCATGGAATGACCAACTGTCCATCCTTGTAAGGCGTCATTTGGCTTTAGAGGACAGGAATCTGGGGCCCGAACCACAGACCTGGACCACGAACCGTGGTCCGACCTATGGTCCGTAGATAATGGCGTAGGTCAATACTTAGCTAAACTTTCTAGGGTTCTAGGGAGGGAGTTGCAGGTGGGCAACCACGGACCCCACCTACGGTCTGTGGGTCAACCTACGGTCTGTAGGTAGCCCCTCGTTGGTGGCACCTGTAAGTGCTTAAAATCTGCATTTTTACTTTTCCAAATCAGGAGGGTGACATTATCTCTCCCTTAGGAAAATTCATCCTCGAATGAAGCCTAAACTACATGAATATTGATGGAAGGAGCTGCAATCCCTACCGCTAAGTACAAGGATGGAAGGAGCTGCAATCCCTACCGCTAAGTACAAGGATGGAAGGAGCTGCAATCCCTACCGCTAAGTACAAGGATGGAAGGAGCTGCAATCCCTACCGCTAAGTACTTGAAACTGAAATATGACTGAACTGAGTTCCAAGAAAATGCAAATATGCTTAAAATGCAAGACTAACTGAAGGAAAAAGACACTAAGACTGAATTTATGCAAGAATAAACTGAGAGACTGGAGAGGAACTATTACCTCAAGATGGAATGGAATTGGAAGAAAAGAGGTGAGGATACTCTGCCTCCATGGCTTCTTCTGCTTCCCAAGTAGCTCCTCCTATGGACTGACTCTTCCACAAAACCTTAACTGAAGCGACTTCTTTGTTTCTCAACCTTTGAACCTGAAGATCAAGAATTTCAACTGGCACCTCTTCATAAGTGAGATTATCCTTCACAACCACACTTTCTAATGGTACTATAGATGCTGGATAGCCAGACATTTCTTCAACAAGGAAATGTGAAAGACTGGATCGACTGCTGCTAGTTCTGCTTGCAACTCTAACTCATAAACCACTTTACCAACCCTTTTCAAGATCCTGTAAGGGCATACATATCTAGAACTGATCTTCCCTTTCGTGCCAAATCTCATCACCCCATTAATAGGTGATACTTCTAGTAAAACCCAATCATCGATTTGGAACTCCAAGTCTCTTCTCCTTACATCTGCATAGTACTTCTGACGACTCTGGGATGTCTTGAATATATCTCTGTTGAACTGAAATTTTTCCATAGCATCATGAACTGAATGTGGCCCTATCAACGCTGCTTCACCTACTTCAAACCAACCGATTGGATATCTATATCTACGCCCATACAATACCTCATAAGGGGCCATCTGAATACTGGAATGGTAGCTATTATTGTAGGCACACTCTAAAAGAGGAAAGTGATCATACCAACTGCCCTTGAAGTTGATCACGCAAGCTCTAAACATTTCCTCTAAGGTCTGAATTGTATGCTTTGCCTGACCATCCGTCTGTGGATGAATAGTTGTGCTAAGATTTACCGGAGTACTAAGACTTTTCTAAAATTACTTTGAGAAAGGAGAGGTAAACTGAAGACCTACATCTCAAATGATAGACAAAGGAACCCTATGCAACCTGACTATCTCATTAATGTAAAGCTTGGGGTAGTCCTCCGCCGAATTTGTAGTCTTAACAGCCAAAAAGTGAGTAGACTTAGTAATTCTATCTACTATTACCCAAATGAAGTCATGCTATCTACTAGTACGAGGTAAACCTGTGATGAAATCCATGTTTATTACTTCCCAATTCCATGTAGGAATATTAATCTCTTGAGTCATACCTCCTGGTTTCTGATGGTCTACCTTCACCTGTTGACAATTCGGGCATTTAGCCACAAAATATTCTATATCCCTGTTCATGCCATTCTACCAAAAGACTTCCTGCAGATCACGATAAATCTTTGTGGCACCTGGATGAATAGAATATCTGGAGTTCTAGGCTTCTGTAAGGATCTGTTGTCTCAACTCACCCACCTAAGGAACACCTAAATGACCCTGGTAGGGAAGCACACCATCTCCCTCTTGGGCTTAACTTTCTGCTGATGAACTGCACCCTTTAATTGAAGCAATATAGGATCATTGTCTTGTTTCTCCTTAACCTCCTCTACCAATGAAGATTCTGACGCATTCTGAACTATCACACTATCATCTAATATGTTCATAAGTCAAACTCCTAAGCGAGCAAGCCGGTGAACATCATTTGCTAATTCCTTCCTTACTCAACATGTGCTACACTACCCATAGATTGTCTGCTAAGAACATCATCTACTACAGTGGCCTTACCAGGATAGTAAAGCACATTCATACCATAGTCCTTGAGGAATTAAAGCTACTCCTTTGGCGAAGATTCAACTCTTTCTGGGTGAACACATACATGAGACTTTTATGGTTTGTGAATACATCTACGCGAACACCAGACAAGTAATGTCTCCAAATATTTAGGGTAAAAACTACGGCTGCAAGCTCGAGGTCATGAGTTGGGTAGTTCTTCTAATGCACCTTAAACTTCTTAGAAGCATCAGCTATAACTGTACCTCGCTGCATCAACACACAACCTGGGCCAACTGTGGATGCATCACAATATATAACATAACCGGCTGAACCCTCTGGTCGAGTCAAAATAAGAGTTGTAGTCAACCTAGTTTTCAGTTCAGAGAAACCCTTCTCACACTCCTCTGACCAATGAAAATTAACCTTTTTCAGAGTCAACTTGGTCAATGGGGAAGCTATGGACCAAAATCCTTCAACGAATCTCCCGTAATAATCAGCCAAACCCAAGAAACTTCTGATATCTATTGGAGAGGTCGGTCTGGGCCATTGCTTCATTGCCTCTATTTTCTGAGAATCCACTCGGATCCCTTCGCTAGATATGATATGACCAAGGAAGGCAACTAGTTGTAACCAAAATTCATATTTGCCAAACCTAGCGAATAACTGGCGTTCTTTGAGGGTTTGCAAAACAACTGTCGAATGAGTCGCATGTTCCTCCTTATTCCTAGAGTAAATAAGGATATCATCAATAAAAATGAAAACTAACAAGTCCAAATACTTCTTAAACACCTTGTTCATTAAATCCATGAAAGATGCATGAGCATTGGTTAGTCCAAATGATATAACTACAAATTCATAATGACCATACCGTGTTCTGAAGGCTGTTTTCGAGATGTCACTTTCTCTAACTCTAAGTTGATGATAAACAGATTTGAGGTCTATTTTTGAAAAATGACTAGCACCCTGAAATTGGTCGAACAAGTCACCAATCCTGGGGATAGGGTACTTATTCATGATTGTGACTTTGTTCAACTGTCGATAGTCAATGCACATCTTGAGTGAACCATCTTTCTTTTTCACGAATAATACTGAAGCTGCCCATGGAGAGATACTAGGTCTGATGAAGCCTTTATCTAGAAGGTCTTTCAACTGCTCTTTCAATTCCTTAAGCTCAGCTGGAGCCATTCTATAAGGAGAAATCGAAATAGGCTGGGTATCTGTAAAGAGATCTATTCCATTGTCGATTTCCCTTTTAGGAGGAACTCCGGGAAGATCTTTTGGAAAAACATTTGGAAACTCATTTACTACTTGAACTGACTCGAGAGTTGAGGTTTTAGAGTTTGAATCCTTAACACAAACAAGATGATAGATATACCCCTTGGAAATCATCTTTATGTCCTTAAGGTAAGAGATAAATCGACCCATAGGCACTGTGCTACTACCCTTCCATTCTAAGACTAGTTCACTTGGAATCTAAAAAGGAATGATCCTAGTTCTACAATCGACTGAGGAGGAATAAAAGGAATGTAACTAATTCATGCCTAGAGTAATATCAAAGTCTACCATTTCTAACTCTAAAAGATCTACCGAGGTGACTTTTTGAGAGTTTATGACAGGGCAATTTCTGTATACCCGTCTAGTTATAACTGGGTCACCAACTTGAGTAGAGACTGTTTCTAGACTGACACCAAGGTTCACTGCTATATATGGAGTTACAAAGGAAAGAGTAGCCCCTGGATCTAACAAAGAATAAACATCTAAATGATACATTCGTAACGTACTAGTAACCACATCAAGAGAATCTTCCTGGTCTTGGCGAGCCTGGAGAGCATACAACCTGTTCTGGCGCTAACCGCCACCTGTACTAGGTGAACTACCTTGCTGAGTTGGGTGACCTGCTGATGCTGCTGGAGTTGTAGACTAAGCCCTATGATTGTTACCTCCTTGTCCCTGTTTAGAAGAATGGCAATCTCTCAACCTGTGACCAGACTAACCATAATCAAAATATCCTTCCTTGCTTGCAACACTTGTCCAGAAGGTTCTTACTATACTTTGGACAAATTGTATAGGTCCTATTACCTGCAACACTACCCTGAGACTTAGAACCTGATGCCCTACCTTCTTTATTCCTGTCGAACTTAGGGGATGGAGCACTAGCTGATGAAGATGCTGGTGCTGAAGACCTTTGCTGAAACTGCGAGCGATTTCCACCACCAAATTTCTGTTGAGAGTACTCATAGTTTCCTGTTCTAGCCTTTTTGTTGTCCTTAGCAAGTTTTTTAAGCTTATCTCCCTTAACCTATTGAGCATGAGTCATGAGCCTAGTGATATTCATATCGTCAAACCATATATCATTTCTTCACTATATTTTCATCAAGTTAGATACCCCAAATAGGAACTTACTCATTTGTGCCTTGGAATCGACAACCATATATGGAGCATACCTGGAGAGCTGGCTAAAGTTAAGTCCGTATTCTTGGATTGACATGAAACCTGGTCTTAAATTCATAAAATCCTGAGTTTTAGCTTCTCTCAACTCTCTTGGAAAGAACATGTCCAGAAAAGCTCCGGTAAAACACTCCCAAGTCATAGGAGTTGCATTCTCACCCATGTTTTCCTTCCACTGCGTGAACCATATGTTAGCCACATCCTTAAGCTAGTAGGACGCCAACTCTACCCTATTATTTCCAGTCACTTGAATCACTCCAAAGATTTTCTTGACCTCATCAATATTGTTCTGGGGTCTTCACCAACTCTACGAGGAAGCATGATATGAAATGCATAACGTCGAGTTAGAAAGGAGATCATACCCACGCACGATAAGAATAACAAGAAAGTGAAGTTTTTCTCAAAACACTTTGTAGGTTCCCCCTCATAGGTGTGGTGCATTTTACACTCATAAATGAGACTCTACTTAGTGCGGCTTTTCAAACATGACTCTTAAACCCAACCTGGCTCTGATACGAAGTTTGTCACGCCACGAGGCTACCTCCTTGACTTAAACACGAGACCTAGGATCACGAGTGACCCCAAGCTAACCCAGAGCTGACATATCAAAGCGTACTTAAACAATTGAACAAAAGATATACGGAAGCTTAAACTATGAGATAAACAGAATGATGGGAAATAACCAAAATAGATCTAAATATATAAATACTGAGTAAGAGTTAAAGATAATGGCCTAATTCAAAATATTAAAGCTAAATATGTCTCTATCCGAAATAAGCCTATAACTGACTAGAGAAGTTGGGACACTCCCCTAGCTAACTCTAGCAAAAACTGAAACTACAATGAATGACTGCTTGTAAAATAATTTGTCTATCCTCCTTGAAGAATGAGGACTCACCACTGATATAGCTAAATACGGATGGGGAACCGATCTACACGTGATCTGAATACTGAGGACTTGAACGTACATCACGAAAAGATGCAGCGCAGAATATGCGTCAGTACTTGGAAGGTACTAAGCATGCATGATAGGATAAAGCTAAACAAACATATAACAGAACAAAGCATAGAGCAATGATATAATCTGAACATGATAAAGATACATAGATATACTGAATACAATGACTAAGTACATAACATGCTTAAACTGAATGCTAAAATATATCTGAAACCTAGTCAATTGCACTAGAGTCAGACTGTGAGAGCTACTATTAACTGACATAAAACCACGTGAGGTAATGTGGAGTCTGATGTATACACCCTATCGACATGACCCAATATACCTTGCCAGGGGTATAAAGGCATGACTGGCGTGATCACTAAAACTAATGCCTACAGAAGGGATTTACAAACCTACCAGGGCACGTAGTTCTGGGATTATAGGGGTACGCAGAACCCTAGTCCAACTCGATTTTAAGCCTACTCCCAACTGGAAATGTGTACAATACAACATAACTAAAATATACTGGATAGCTCAATATTCTTTCATGCTAACTAAGAATGCAACATTTTAGTACAGATAATTAAACATTCAAAATCTAAGGCATGTACATATGTTTATCTGACCTAGCTAGTGTAATTCATAAACTAAATGAATCTACAGAACTAGGTTTCTGAGTTTCACGCAAGGAATTAAGCAACAATGTTACAAAAACATGATAATCTGATTAAGAACACTATAGCAGCTAAATCGCAACAATTCTCTAAAGTTGTAGAAACCCTAGGTCTAAACAATATATAGGTAATCAAGAATCTGACTAATCTCTAGGGACCTAATGGGTGAAAGGAAACCACTAGTGAAATCCCACATATCCGGTGAAGAATTCCATAGAGAAATCTTTCAATTTTAGGGCTGGAACTAGAGAAAACTTGTTGCGTTCTTGGAGAGGGCTTGGTCGATTGATTTTCTCTTTTTTGGTCTAGGTTGATCGATTTTTGAAGAATGAATTGATTAGGGTAAGTTCTCATTTAGTTACTAGGCTTAAACTTACCAAAACTACATAGTTTAGTGGTTAAACAACGTAGTTAGGTGTCCAACGCATAAGGAAAAAGACCAAATGGCCCTAATTTAAAATCTGTCAAAGTCACTAACGGCCCCTGACCGACGGACAGTGGACTCACCAACGATCCATCATGGCAGGGCATCATTTTGCTTCAGAGGATAGGAATTTGGGGCCCAAACCACGAACCTGGACCACAAACCGTGGTCCCACCTACAGTCTGTAGGTCCTGGCGTAGGTCAAGACTTAGCTGAACTTTCTGGGATTCTAAGGAGGGAGTTGCAGGTGGGCACAACAGACCCCACCTACGGTACGTGGGTCAACCTGCGGTTCGTAGGTTCCCCCCCGTTGGTGGCACCTGCAACTGCTGAAAATCTACATTTTTACTTTCCTGAATCTGAGGTGTTACAAGAACTACCCGACTCATGACCTCGAGCTTGAAGTTGTAGTGTTTGCCCTAAAGATTTGGAGACACTACTTTTGTGGTGTTCATGTTGATGTGTTCACAGATCATAAGAGTCTCCAATATGTGTTCACAAAGAAAGAATTGAATCTTCATCAGATGAGATGGCTTGAATTTCTCAAAGACTATGACATGAACGTGCTTTATCATTCGGTTAAGTCCAATGTAGTGCTTGACGGCCTCAGAAGACACTACTACAAAAAAGGGTTATAGTGGCAATTATTTAGCAACAATTATTATTTATCGCTAATTAATTTTTTAAGCTGAGATAATAGTGGAAGATGAACTATAGCCGCTAAAAGATATATTTTCAGTGACAAATAAAATTGATATGCCAGCAAAAGTCATTACTTTGAAGTCAACTTCGATCCTTTTTTTCCTCCAAAAATATCTAGTACAATTAACTATTCCCTCCAATCATATCATATATCATATCATCATATATCATGTATATCATATATATATATATATATATATATATATAAAAGAGAACCATAGGTTCACCTACATGGCACCACCACAAATAAGGATTCTCTTTTAATTTATTTATTTCCAATATTTGCCGTCCTTTTTCATGAAAAGTTTTGACTTTTATGCAAAGTTGTGACTTTTATGAAAAAATTATGACTTTTATGAAAAGTTGTGACTTTTATGAAGAGTTGCGATTTTGTAACATTTATGAAAGGTTGTGACCTTTCCGAAGAGTTGTGACTTTTTCAAAGAGTTGTGACCTTTCTGATAAGGCACAGTAAGCATTTTTTCACACTACCCTTTGTTGTCTATAAATAGAGGGGTTTCCTCTCATTTTAAAACAATAAAAAATTTAAACTTCTTCTCCTTCTTCTTCTTCTTCTTCTTATTCTGCACAATTAAATATTTGTGTACTTTCCTCCTGTTGAGTGGCTCACTGACACTATTATTTTTGTATCATTACACTGGTTAATAAAAGAGTTTCATCTTGACAGGATCTAATTCTATAAAGCTCAGGTACCAGAGGGGAATGATTTTATTAAGGAGACATTGTGCATTCAATGGGCTCGATTTTTTCTTTCTATTTTATTCTATTGTTACAGATCCTGATATGTTTTTTTTTCAATCATCATTTATGCTTATGATATTAATTGTTGTTTTTGAGTACGTGTTTTAAACTTTGTTGTTTATGTTTCTATAAAGTTATTGTTATAAGTATTTGTTAGTATAGACTCTACGTAAATCCAACTACTGCAGAATCACAAATAACTTTTTACATAATACATTTATTTACAACAATCTCCAAAGAAATATTTTCTTCTCCAAGAGATCAAGCCTAAAAATTTATATGATTTTTGTTGTTGTCATAATAATGTTAATATTAACAAGAGTTGAAAAAAAATAGAAACTCAATTGATAGAATTAAAACTAGCAATTAAGTACAATTATATAATACACAATGATGACTAATATCTCACAACAAAGTACCTTTTTGAACTTTTTTCCCATTATCCCTTACTTCTCTTTCATCCTTTTCAAGGATCCTTAATGTTTTATTTGTGCACAACTTCAATTCCAAAACACTATCATAAATATATTACATATGAAATTTGGATTTTTGAAGATTGCATTTTAATTTTAAAATGCATAATGACTACATATTACTTATTGTTATATCATATGATTATGAAACCTTTTCTTTTGATAAACACATTAGTTAAACATATATATTATTAAAAAATATTTAATATTTTGAAAGTAATTGATAAGTTATACTAACGAAATTTGCAAAGAAGAAAATTGAGAAAAATATTTATTTGACTCTCTAATTAAAGAAATTATGTAACCATGCATGTAAATGATAAAAATAACCTAACCATTGTAAAATTTCAAAAGCAAATTAATGAATCTGTAAAATAAAATTATGTAAACTAGGAGAAAATAGTGTTATGATTTGTAATTTTGCCTTTTCTTTTAATAAAACAAATGCTAAACTAAAATTGAATAACCTCTATACTCTTAAAAATAGATTTATATAAAAATACTATAACATCTAAATACAAGAAAAGTTCTATTCTAATTTTTTTAAGAAGAATGTTCTAACCGCGCGAAGCGCGGATCCATTTACTAGTTATTAATAATAAACTTTAAAATGTAAAATTTAAAATAAAAACCATATTCCCTCTATAGTCGACTGCCCTGTATAGATATGCACCTCTGCCCCATTCACGATAGTGTTGCCTCATTCACGATGTTCTACCCTATTCTCCATCTTCACTGGTAATCCAAAGTTTAATTTGATGGAAATTCTTAGTTTCAAATTCTTCATATACATCATTCTAAGTAATTAATCCAAAAATTAATGGAACAATATCATGTTCTTATTGAAACGAAATCCTATCACGAAGTAGCTGCCAAAATATTTGGGTCAACTTTTGTTAACTAATTGAATAAGAATTGATTTTGGGATTCATGTGAAGTTTGAAGGTTTCTAATTTTTTTCAGTAGTTACGTTTTTCTGAACGTTTTGACTGAATTGATCGTATCCTACACTTTGGTGTCTTCATCGGATAACCATTCTACTTCCCAGGCACTCAAATAATTGAGGTGCTTTCTATTTTCTGAAGTTAATTCTTTTGTATTTACGAAGTGTGTTGTGTGATTTATGTCTACTATTAATTTGTTGAGAAATTGATTGATTTGTTTGCTATGGCTTTTGTTAATGTATTCAATTCTAGTGATTGTTTGTTTGAATGTCAAACAGAACACCAAACTATTTAAAATATTTTGTAGTATGTTGATGTGTATGTTGAAGTTGAGGATGTTATTAAATTGGAACTGAATTTCTTCTCGATTTTGTGATTTAATTGAAAAGAAATGTTTGATTCTTAATGGTTCTCTAAGTTTAGAAATTAAGAACTTTTTCTTGTTTCCATGTTTAAGAACTAGAAACCAAGGAAAATCGATGAAACTTCATTACTTAGTCTGTGATAATACTCTTTTACAACTACATGAATTGTGCAATTGGTAATTTGAAAGATACATTGTTCATTGCTATATTTTTTAGAAGTCGTCATAATGTAATTATGAGACGAAATTTATGACATGAGTCACATTCTTCTTCTTCTCTTCTTCTCTTATTCTTTTCTCTGCTTCTTTATTGCGAGCTTACTTGCTACAATTGTTTTTTCAATCTGCAGTCTATATTTTTTTTGTCTTTTTTCTTCTCTTGTTCCTACTGGAGTTGTTGTAAGTACTTTATGACTTGAGTTACATTCTAGAGACTAGAACTGAAAACAATATTTTGATGTGAGAACATGTTTTGTGTGTCAAAATTCAATAAAATATTCATTGGGTTGAGGAAAGGGAATTGGATTCAATTTGATCTTAAAATTTAGAAGATAGGTTGGTTGCTCAAGATTTTTAAGAAAAATGTACATGAAAGTTTAGCTAAACTTCTATCAAGTTGCTATTTAACTGTTTTTGGTTTACTCTTGAGCAGTGTTGTTAAAAGCGGATGCTTCATCTCTTAAAGAGAGAATCAAAGAGAAGCTATATCGCTCTTTTGTAGGGAGGCGAGGCTATAGTGCAAGAGCAAGCGCTTGAGTTCTAGAAATGCGAAAAGCAACTTTCCCTATAGAGAGATTGACAGTAACTAGTTTTTCTTGAAAAAATATTCAATATAAAAAACATTACGACTTCTTTCCAAACATTTCCCTTTGTTTCACTTCTCTTCCTGCGACACTCTTTTAAGCGAGTGCAAGGTAATCTTTTCAGATCTATTTCTCTTATATTCTTCTTCTTTTCTCTGTTTTTCTGTAGCGCAAGCTAGATGCTACAATATGTTTTTTCAACTTACTATCTCCAATTTTTTCTATTTTTTCATTCTCATCTTCTTGATGGAATTGTTAGAAGGAATTTATGACTTGAGTTACATTCTTGCAAATAGAGCTTAAAATTATATTTTGAAGTGAGAATATGTTTTGAGTGTTAAAATTCAATAAAAAGTTTATTGGGATGAAGAAAGGGATCGAGAGTCAGTTTGAGCTAAGAAAAATAGAATATAGCTACACTTCTATCCAAATGCTATTACTATTTTTGGCAAACACTTGAGTAACGTTCTTAAAAGTGAGTGCTTTTTTCGTTTACAACGAGAAGGGAAATGAAGTTGTATCATACTCTGTTTTGTCCATGTCTTTGGATGTCGTGTCTCTATTTCACTGCTTTATTTTTGTACAGTTGTATCACTGCTTGTAATATCATGAAAATTGCAACTTAACTAGAACTACTTCTCGCATTTTGTATAGCCCAACTAACCTCAACAAATTAGCCCATATATATTCAACAAACCCTTAGGCATCTTAGAACTTGAGACCAAACAATAGCAGTAAATCAACACTTAATGAAAAGGTGCTTAATAATATCAGGTTCCTTCTATAAAACACACAATCATGTCACTTTGTACTCCCCATTTCAGCTGCCTACTTAGCCTTAAGTGTAATGAATTCAGAAGCTTTGAATACTTGAACAATCAGAAGCTTAAATCTATAAGTAGGAGCTACAAAATCATATGTAGTTTCTGTAATTTCTCCTTGTATATGAATATCTTGAACAACCTTTCTTAGAATATTCTTAACTATGCAAGCTATACCTTAATGGTTTCTTTCTAACTATAAATGGTAGATACAATCTGCAAGTAAGATAATTAATATTTCAACTTAACTATAACTGTTTGAAGAATTTTTTTATAGCACAACTAACCTCAACAGACCATCCCATAGACATTCGATATATTGTTAGGCATCATAGAGGTTGAGACCAAATGATAGGAGTAAATTGGAACTTTCAGAAAAGGTTCTTGATTGTCTCAGGTTTCTGCTACATAACATACAATTAGATCACAATCAGGTTAGTTTGTACACCCCACTTTAGCAATCTACGTAAGCCTTAAGTGTATTACAATCAGAAGCTCTGAATACTTAAACTATTAAATGCTTAAATCTGAAAGTAGGAGCTACTACAAAACTGCATGTAGGTTCTGCAATTTCTTCTCGAACATGAATATTTTGAGCAACCCTTCATATAATAGTCTTTACTTTACAAGTTTTAACTTGATTGTTCCTTTCTAACAATAAATGGTAGACACAATCTGTTAGTAATATAATTATTTTTTGAGCTTATCTAGAACTTCTTCTAGCATTTTGTAATGCCCAACTAACCTTATCCGACCAGCCCATAGACATTTGGGAAACCCTAAGGCATCTTAGAAAAGAAAAGACCAAATGATACTACCAAATTGGCACTTAAAGAAAAGGTGCTCAACTATCTCAGGTTCGTGCTATATAACACATAATCTGGTCAGTTTGTGCACCCCATTTGAGTCATCTATGTAATCTGTAAGTGTATTGCTAACCTCAGCGTATAAGCCAGTTAGGACATCCAAGATTTTTATAGACAAGTTTTCTCCATGGAACCTTTGGAAAGATTCCATATCGTTCTAATGTAAATAGATCCGATAGAGAAGTTCGTAATATGCATCACCTACTCATAAGTAAATGCACTAACAATGATGTAATCCTTAACTTCTAGAATTGTAATAACAGTCCATTAAACTTGTCTTGGGATGATATTCCATATATTCTTATCTTTGATGTTGCAAGCATGATTATATTGAATCTATAGCCTATCATTCTTCAAACATAACTTCCATAAAAGTTTAGTTACAATAGCTAAATGTTTTTAAAATTGTTCTTTGTTTAAACTATGATACATTTATGGGTACAATTTTGCATTTTAGCGTGACTTGGGAAGGAAATGTTTAATGAAAGACTTTTATCTTTTCCATGCGTGTTGAACTAACTCATTATTTGGATATAATTATTATCAATTTTCTGTTTGATAATTTTAATTCTTAAAATGACATCTTGTGAGTTGCGCAATTGCATATTGATTAATTCCACCATTTTTTACTAATGTGTCTTTTGTTCTTACAGTAATTTTTGAAGGAAAGAATATCTTCAACTTTATGGACAATTTTAGAAATACAAAGTAGATGTATTGTGATAGAGTTAGTAAATAATACTTGGATAGATTCAAGTATTTTATAAGTCATGCTTTTTCTGAAAAACAAGATGGAGACAAAATTGTGTATCCCTATACAAAATGTGTGATTTTTCCTCAAGTGAATCGGGATACACCATATGATCATCTTGTGGTTAATGGTATTTTTCCATCATATGATACTTGATTTTGTCACAGAGAGTCTCTAAATAGATCAAATAATACTCAAGTAACTAATTGTAGTCAGTCAACTTTAAGAGGTGATGATATGAGAGGAATGATACATGATGCCTTTGGAGGTTGTACACAATCTATCGATATTGATGTCAATGAAAGGGTCAATATGGAGCCAAACCTATAGGAAAATTCTACTCATACGTCTGGAAATTAATCTCATCCAGAGATTGATAAATTTGAATGACTCATGAAGGAGGCAAATGAAGACCTATATCCTAGATGTAAGAATTTTAACAAATTGTTCTTTTTCCTACATAACTATTGTACAAAATGCATGTACAAATGGTCAAATGAATTTTTTTATTCTTTCCTTCGACTATTGAAGGATGTTTTTCCAGAACGGGAAACATTACCTTCTTCTTTATATGAGACCAAAAAGATAGTTGAACGTTTGGGCTTAAAGTATAAAAAGATTCATGCTTGTCCCAATGATTGTATGCTTTTCAAAAAAGAGTTTGCTAGTAAGGATATCAATGAATGCAAAATTTATGGAGCTTCTAGATAGAAAAATAAGGTTAAGAAAATTCTAGCCAAGGTCCTAAGGTATTTTCCTTTAAAACCAAAACTACAAAGATTATTTATGTCTTCAAAACCTTCTAAGATAATGTGGTGGCATCATCAAGAGCGAAACAAGGATGGGGTTCTACGACATCCTACAGATTCTGAAGCTTGATAAAGTTTTGATAGTAAGTATCCTGAATTTGCTGAAGATCCTGGCAATGTTTGTTTGGGATTAGCTTCTGATAGGTTTAATCCATTTGGCACTATGTGAATTGTTCATAGTACTTGGCCTGTGATTTTAATGCCATATACCCTTTCACCATGGATGTGCATGAAAGAAGAGTTTTTTATTCTGTCCTTACTTACTCCTGGATCAAAATCACCTTGCAGTAATATTGATTTCTTTTTGCAACCACTAATAGAGGAGTTGAATGAATTATGGAGTGTCGGGGTAGAAACATACAATGCGTCTACAAAGGATACATTTCAAATGAGAGCTGCTCTCAAGTGGACTGTAAATGATGTTCCAGCATAGGGTAATATTTATGGATGGAGCACTTATGGCCGGTTTGCATGCCCTTCTTGCAACATACACACTCCATTGAAAAGTCTCAAACATGGCAAGAAATTTTGTTTTATGGGACATCGACGTTTCTTGAAGTATGGACACAAATATCAAAATGATGCAAAATCATTTGATGGGACAAAAGAAACAAGAGTTGCATCTTGCGCAATATCTGGGTCACAAGTGCTGGATCAAGTTAAATATATAAAGTTTATTCTAGGCAAGTCAAGTGCTAGTGGGGTGATGAAAAATACATGGAAAAAGAGGAGCATATTTTTTTATCTTCCTTATTGGGAGTATAGCTCGGTGAGCCATAATCTTTATTTAATGCACATAATGATTGTGATAGCATATTATATAGACTACTGGTTCTGGGTAAACAGTCAAAAGACAATATAGAAGCACGATTGGACTTGAAGGAGATGAAAATAATACCAAGCTTATGGTCGCAATATCGAGCTAGTGGGAGAGCATATTTTCCTCCTACTTATTTCACTATGTCTTCAAATGAAAAAGAGATGTTTTATGAAGTACTACAAAATGCCAAATTTTCACATGGCTATGCCTCTAATATCTCACGTTGGATTCGCAAGCGAAAGATATCTGGACTAAAAACTCATGATTGCCATGTTATAATGCAAGAACTTCTTCCTCTTCCCTTGCGGAGATCAATAGCTAAAATAGTTAAATCTATTTTAATTGAACTATGCACAGACTTTCATGTTTTATGTAGCAAAGTTCTAAAACTAGAAGAGTTAAAATTACTTAAAGAAGAAATTCTAGAAACATTTTCCACTATGGAGAAACTCTTTCCCCCAGGATTCTTTACTATTATGTTACACTTGGTTACTCACTTGGAAACTGAGCCTAAACTTACCGGTCTAGTATATTATCGTTGGATGTACTCAATTGAGAGGTATGGATTATATCACTGAATCTTTATTATATATATATCTTTAATTGTTAAATATTAAAATATAAAACTAATAACATTACATTATTCCATAGGTACTTGGGTACTTTAAAATCATATGTTCGTAATCGTGCATGTCCAGAAGGTTCAATAGAAGAATCATACATAGCAAATGAATGTTTGGCATTTTTCTCACGATATTTGGAGGGTGGAGATTCAAAGTCTGATTGTTCAAGAAGATGCAATGATGAGATTGAGCATGAAACTAGTAAAGACGGATATCTTTTTCCTACTATTGGAGAGTCATACGGTGGAGTAGATGTAGATGAAATAGATAAGAAAACATTGTTGCAAGCACATCAACATGTGCTTTTCAATTCTGAGTCAGAAGTGGTTGAGAGTTATAAAAAGTAAGTGTTATATCTATTGTTGATGTAATACCCCGGAAACTAGTGAACTAAACTCAAGAGTTCTAGAGCCTTGTGTTAGGGTATTAAAGTTTCGTATGAGGGTTAAAATCGTAATAATGATTCTCGCACTTAGAATGAGGGTTTTAGGGTTAGGGCGTCAAGGTACGACCCCCCAAAGACCACCCAAGGGGTCCTTGAGGAGGGCCTCAAAACAGCCCCAAAAGCTGTCAAAAAGAAGTCACCTACGAAGCCATCAACGGCCAGTAGATGGACCCACACCCCATGGGTTGGGGTCGTGGGTCAAGGCCTGATCTTTCCTGCAACTTTTAGCTCCAGTACTCCACCCACAAAGGACCAGTACGGTCCGTAGACCCACCCACGGTCCATGGGTGGAGGTCTCGTGGGTTGGGGCAGAATTTTAGTAAAGTGTTTTAAGTTAGGGGCTTAGGGGTTAATTGGTAATTAGTTAGGGGTTAAGTGAGGCCGGTTAGTTTGTTATTAAACCACCTATATAAGCGTAATAGAGCCCTAAACTAAGGGAATAAATTCATTCTTCCAAGACCCCAAATTCTCTATAAATAAGGTTCACTTGCTAAGGTTCCACTAAAAAATGCTCTTTTTCAAGAGAGAGGTTTAAGGCGCATTAATCACTCCTTGAAGGAGGGAAGTAATTCCCTCTCTAGAAGTGAAGAAGAAGAAGAAGAGGAAGAGAAGGAAGTAGGGAATATTTCCTCCATTGTTTCAAGCTTGGTTAGGGCATTGAATTAGGGTATGTTAGCTTAATCATCTATGGGTTCTTCCACCCATAGAGCCCCCTAGGTTTTCCCCCAATTGTGAAGTCAAAACCCAACTCTAGCTAGGGTTTCTTCCTACATTATGGGTGGTGTTTAGGTATGATTCAAATTAAGTGGATAATACCTAATTAGGAATGAATTAACATTGAATTATGATGAATTTATGTGATATCTATGGCTAACCCTAGTCTAATTGATGAATTTGATATTGTGTGGGTTTATGCCATGAAAGGTGAAATTGAAGGTTCATAGGTGATCTTCAAAATCAATGTCATGTGTAGTAATTGTTGAAGGTTAGGAACATATAATCATGAATTGAACTAGACTTTATTGAATATGAAGGACCATAACTAGTAAAGTTGAAATAGAACCTTTATGATCAATTATGACTAGAATCACCTAATAATGAAGAATGTTATTAGAATACCTTGAAATCTAGGTATAATGAAGATAGTAAGAAGTAAAACTTGAGAATAAGGCTTGTATTCATCAATGTTAGAGCTTTGGGGGTAAAGCTAATATGAGGTGATCTTGTTATGTATTGTTTCTCCTTTACACACTTAGGCATAAATATGCTAGGAGAGCCAAGGTTCACTCACATAGAATGATTCTAGGTTGGCTTAATAACCTAAAGTGAATCAAAGCTTGTTAGTCTAGAATAGCTTGAAGTTGTGGCATATGTTCCCTTCATGTATAGCTTGACTTGGTAAGACAAGACCAAGATTGATAGCTTAGGATTGAGGAATGATACTCTCCTAAGGATAGCTTCGGATTGAGGATCTACACTCTCCTAAGGGTAGCTTGACTTAGCATTGCCAGATGCATGTCAAAGGTATCTTGAGTTAGGGATAGTCATGGTAGCCTAGGATTGAGGATCTATACTCCCCTAAGGATAGCTTGAACTAGCATTATTAGGATGCCTTCATGACAGCATGACTTGGTTTGGCCAAGACCATTTCATGGTAGCTTAGGATTGAGGACTTATACTCTCCTAAGGGTAGCTTAGGATTGAGGATCTACACTCTCCTAAGGGTAGCTTTACTTAGCATTGCAAGATGCATGTCAAGGGTATCTTGAGTTAGGGATAGTCATGGCAGCCTAGGATTGAGGATCTATACTCTCCTAAGGGTAGCTTGAACTCTAATTATTAGGATGCCTTCTTGATAGCATGACTTGGTTTGGCCAAGACCATTTAATAGTAGCTTAGGATTTAGGATTTATACTCTCCTAAGGGTAGTTTAGGATTGAGGATCTACACTCTCCTAAGGGTAGCTTGACTTAGCATTGTAAGATTCATTTCAAGGGTAGCTTGAGTTAGGAGTAGTCATGGTAGCTTAGGATTGAGGACATATACTCTCCTAAGGGTAGGTTAGGATTGACAATCATACTCTCCTAAGGGTAGGTTAGGATTGACAATCATACTCTCCTAAGGGTAGCTTATATTAGCATCATAGTGTGCTTGTAAGAGTAGCATGACTTAGTTGGTCTAAGACTATTTCATGGTAGCTAGGATGGAACATTTGTACCCATCCTAGAATAGGTTGGACTTCCATGATAGTGTGCCTTCCAAGGCAGTTAGTTTAGCTTAATATTGTTATGTTAGCAAGATTATATCATGGTATAGCCTATTAGGGTGCTATTCCTTGGTAGCCTTGAATTGAGAAATATAATTCATTCATGTGTTGTGACTTGCCTTGTACTAAATAGAGAAGTATCTTAAATGACTAATGGTAAATAGTAAAGAGAGACTAGTCCCCAACTAGTGAGTATGTATGATAGCCTAATGTGGTACTTAGTGTGGATAGTAGTATGGGATGCTATTCATACATTTCACAAGTATGACTTGAAGCTACTTATGAAGTGTTCTCTTATATAGTACAGACTTAGGTTGGGTTGCTATAATTGCCTTCCATGATATGATTGACTAAAGGTGATAGTTCACTTGTCTATATGAAGTAAGCTAATAATGAGACCAAAGGAGGGTAAGTATGACTAGGACGACTTCAAGGTTATGCTTAGTGTGAAGGGTAGTATGGGATGCCTTTCATGCATTGCACAAGTGTGCTTTGAGGTTACTTAGGAGTATGGAGCCCTTATGCTATAAAAGCTTAAAGACTTGACCATGTATATTAAACTATGCTTAATATGACCAAAAAGGGATACTTGGCTTGGGTGGTATTATGTGATGTTATTCATGCATTGCACATGCATGCTTTTAGGTTACTTGAGAGTAGTTCTATTATGGTATAGATGACAAAAGAGTTGAATAATTCTTATAAGATGCTTATGTTGGAGACTTTGTTTATTATTATGATATTGTCTCTTATGCTTGTAGTTTATGTTTCGTGAAGTATTTCATATGATTATGGATTATGTCTTATATTGACCAATCCTTGTCTTAAGATCTTATGATTATGCTAGCTAACATATTTAGTACATTTTGTACTAATGCATACTTTGCCTACATTCTGATCAAATGTAGGGTTTTGAGATTAAGTTCTATTCTCGGAGATAAGTTTCTAGAAGGAGCAAAGTAGTTGAAGATTTTGGTGAGTCCTCATAGCTTCGAGGGAAAAATCCACTAGTTCCTTTATGTCTTATATTTTCATGTTGAGACTATTGTATGGGGTGTCTCCCAAAAGTTTTATTTTGAAGTTGTATTAGATGGTTTGAGACAAAGTATAGTAAAGACTTCCACTTGCATTTTATAAAGACTTCGAGTGTATAGATAAAGTTTTAAAAATTTCCTCACTTTTCTATTATCTTATGTTATGATATGCTAAGGGCTTGTATGAGACCCCTTCTGGGTCAAGTACGCCATGTTACATCTAGGATGTACCCCTGGGTCGTGACAATTGATTAAGTGTGTATTACTTCATTTGATAACAAAATTGATATTATGAATCACATGAACCAAGAACATATTGCAGAAATCAAGAGATCACATCGTAAGCGTCCTTTGACACAACATTAACTTGATTGTATGCATTTTGATACATTTAGAGAGTGGTTCAAGGACAAAGTAAGTGGTATGACTAGGTTATCTGTTACCTTATTTATTTTACTAGTCCTTATATCAAAATTTACAGTTGTATCTTTATATTTGGTTAGGTAAAAGAGTTGGAGGTCACATCTGATATCTTAAAGAATATTAAAGTTCTTGCAAAAAGGCCGAGTTACATTGCGAAAAGATTTAATAAATATGATTTATATAACGGGTATTGGTTTGGAACAAAACAAAGTGAAGAGTACCTAGAAACACAAAATAGTGGTGTTATGGTCATTCCAAAAACCAAAAGTTACACAAGTTCAAGCGACAATGCTCGAAAGTTTGCAAATATCTCATAATATGGTAGATTGAATGACATTGGGGAGTTAAATTGTAACACCCCATATCTGAAAACATACCATATTGCAGATTTTAAAAGCTACAGGTGCCACCGACGGGCACCACCTACGGACCGTAGGGTACCCACGATCCGTGCTGGTGGTCCTTGGATGGTCACAGTACCCCTCCCCAGAAACAGTCCCAAAAATTCCTCTATGGGTCGACCCACGACCAGGACCAACGAACCGTTGTTTGGACCACAGTTCGTGGACCAGGTCCATGGATCGAGGTCCCCAGAAAACCTCGACTCACAGCCAGGACCTACGGACTGTAGGTGAGACCATGGTCCGTGGATCGTGGTTCATAGTTCCCAATCTCTGAAGCCAATCGAAGAAAGACCAGGACAGACCGTAGGTGGGACCACGGTCCGTGGACTAGATCTGTCGGTTGGTCCCGACAACAGTTAAGTCAGAGGTATTTTGGTCTTTTCTTTATGCGTCGAACCCCTAAACTACGCCATTTAACCCCTAAACTACGTAGTTTTGGTTAGTTTTAGGTTAGAAACATAATTAGAACTTACCCAAGTCAGATCATTCACCAAAACATAGGAATTTAGAGCGTAGAGGGAAGAAAGAAGTGACCAAACCCTAGTTCAAGAACGCAGGAAGATTCCATCATTTACAGTCCCCAAATCGAAAGATTTCTCCGCGGAATTCGTCACCAGGTATGTGGGATTTCACTAGTGGGTTCCTTTCACCCATTAGGTCCTTAGTTTTCAGTCAGATTCTTGATTCCCTCATTATTATCTAGACTTAGGGTTTATTGAACGTTAGAATTGTTGGGTTTTCAGCTATTAGAATGATCTAAATTATATCATATCGTTATAGTAATTTGTTGCCCAGATTCATGGATAAATGCAGAACCCTAGCTAGGTAGTTCCTTTAGTTCATGAATTACACATGCTAAGTCAGTAAATTCAGTTATATATAAACATTCCTTAGATTTCAAATGCATTATTATCAGTATATAAATGTTGCATTCTCAGTTTGCATGTCAATTTTGAGCTATCCAATATTACAGTATTTCAGTCATAAAGTGTTTGCATGCCGAGTAGACTAGTGTGAGTCACCTTCAAATCCCAGAACTACGTGCCCCGTAGGTACTAAGTCGCCTTTGTGGGCATCATTTTAGTGATCACGCCAGCATGCCTCTATACCTGTGGCAGGGTGTATTGGGTCCTCTCGATGGGGCATATACATTGGACTCCACATTTAGATCATGTTATTTTATGTCGGTTATTATTAGCTCCCTTACAGTTCAGTCAGATTCTATTGCATTGACCATGTTATTAGTATAGTTAAGAAATCAGTCCCAGCATGTTATAAACTTGGTCATTGCATTCAGTATTTCATTTTTAGTATTCTCAATTGTATCATGCTTATCTCATGTCATTCTTCATATATATTTTTGGTTTCATTTATGTTATTATTCAGCTTTACTCTATCATGTATGCTAAGTACCTTTCAAGTACTGACGCATACTCTGCACTATATCTTCTCATAATGTAGGTTCAAGTCTTCAGCACTCAGATCACGTATAGATCGGTTCCCGATCTTCAGTTCAACAACATCAGTGGTGAGTCCTCATTCTTTGAGGACGATTGACATGATTGTCTTTCTTTGCTTTCAGTTTTAGTTTCAATCCTTTGCTAGATTTAGCTGGGGCATGTCCCAGCACTTCTAGTCAGTTAAGAGGCTTATTTCAGACATAGTTAGTTTCAGCTTTAGTGTTAGAGTTTGACTTTTCAGTTGTATTTCAAACTCTCAGTTATCTTTATTCAAATTTAGTATATGGGTATTCCCCATCATTTTAGTTCATTATGATTTAGCTTCCGCACAGTTTTAGTACTCAGTTTATCTTTAGTATGCTCATGATTATGCCAGCAGGGTTATCTTGAGGTCACTCGTGATCCTAAGTCCCATGTTACGTTGAGGGGATAGCCTCGGGGAGTGACAAACTTTGTATCAGATCATTAGGTTTAAGTGTCCTAGGATGTCTAAACAACACTTAGTAGAGTCATTTTCATGTGTGTGAAGTGCACCACATCTAATGAGAAGGAGGGTGCAAAGTGTTTTAGGAAGAACTTCAATTTCTTTGTTACTCTTATCGTGCCTAAGGTATGATCTAATTCCTCACTTTGACTCGTCGTTTTGTGTTTCAGATCATGCCTCCTCATAGAGCTTATGGAAGGGGTGCGAATGCACACAATGATAACGCAGCTCCTCCAGTCCCAGATTATGAAGTTTTGAATGCTGAATTTTAGAATGATGTCCAGTTGTTGGCTCAAAGTGTGATCAACCAGAACAATCAGCGGGTTCCAGTTCCGGCAGATACTAATGTTGGGTCAGCTGCAGCTAGAGTGCGAGATTTTATTAGGATGAATCAGCCTGAGTTCTTAGGATCGCAGATTGGTAAAGATCCCCAAAATATCATAGATGAGGTCAAGAAGGTCTTTGAAGTGATGCAGGTAACTGGGAATGATCGGGTTGAGTTAGCATCTTACCAACTTAAGGATGTGGCTCATATCTGGTATACTCAGTGGAAAGAGAACAAGGGTACATATGGAGCTCCTATCACTTGTGATTGCTTTAGTGAAACCTTTTTGGACAGGTTCTTCCCAAGAGAGCTAAATGAGGCAAAAGATCAGGAGTTTATGAACTTGAGGCAAGGTAACATGATAGTCCCAGAGGATGGGCTCAAGTTCACCCAGCTCTCCAGGTATACTCCTCACATGGTTGCAAATTCGAGGGCCCAAATGAACAATTTTCTATATGGAGTGCCAGACCTAGTGAAAATAGAGTACATGAATGCTATGTTGCTGGAAAATATGAACATCTCTAGGCTCATCACTCATGCTCAGCAAGTTGAGAGAGATAATCTTAAGGAGCAGGCTAAGGAGAACAAGAAGGCTAGGACTGGGAACTATGAGTATTCCCAATAGAAATTGAGCGGTGGAAATCGTTCGCAGTCCCAACAGAAATTATCGGCTCCAGCACCTTTATCAGCTAATGTTCCATCCTCCAAGTTTAGACATGATCAGAAAGGTAGGGCATCGGGCTCTAAATCTGAGGAAAGTGTTTTCGGCATCATAACCTACCCAACTTGTCCTAAATGTGGTAAAAACCATCTGGGCGAGTGTCTTGTAAGAAAGAAATGATGTTTTGGGTCTGGTCAGTCTGGTCACAGATTGAGAGATTGTCCTTCTAAACAGGGTCAAAGAGGCAATACTAGTAGAGATCAGTCTACAACTTCAGCAGCACCAACAGGTCGCTCGACTCAGCAGGGTAACTCATCTGGTACAGGTGGTGGACAGCGCCAAAATAGGTTGTATGCTCTTCAGGCTCGCCAGGATCAGGAAGATTCCCCTGATGTAGTCACTGGTACGTGACGAGTCTTTAATCTCGATGTTTATGGTTTGTTAGATCCAGGGGCTACTCTTTCCTTTGTAAATCCTTATATAGCAGTCAAATTTAGTGTTAGTCCAGAAAATCTCTCAGAACCTTTGTCAGTCTCTACTCCAGTCGATGACCCAGTTATAGCTAAACTAGTATGTAGAAATTGAACTGTCACAGTCTCTCAGAAAGTCCCCTCAGCAGATCTTGTAGAGTTATAAATGGTAGACTTCGATGTCATTCTAGACATGGATTAGTTACATTCCTGTTATGCCGCAGTCGATTGTAGAACTAGGATTGTTCGTTTTCAGTTTCCAGACGAACCAATCTTAGAATGGAAGGGTAGTAGTCTAGCACCTATGGGTCGATTCATTTCTTACCTTAAGGATAGAAATATGATCTCTAAGGGTTATCTCTATCATCTAGTTCGGGTTAAGGATTCAACCTCTGAAACTCCAACTCTTGAGTTAGTTCTTGTAGTCAATGAGTTTCCAGAAGTATTTCCAGAATAACTTCCCAGAGTTACTTTCGAAAGGGAAATCGACTTTGGAATTGATCTCCTTCCAGATACCCAGCCTATCTCTATTCCTCCTTACAGAATGGCTCTAGCAGAGCTTAAGGAATTGAAAGAGAGGTTGAAAGACCTTCTAGATAAGGGTTTTATCAGACCTAGTATTTCACCATGGGGTGTGCCAATGTTCTTCGTGAAGAAGAAAGATGGTTCTCGCAGAATGTGCATTTACTATAGGAAGTTGAACAAGGTCACAATCAAGAATTACTATCCCATCCATAGGATTGATGACTTGTTTGACCAACTTTAGGGTGCTAGTCATTTCTCAGATCGGGTTATCATCAGCTCAAAGTTAGAGATAGTGACATTCCAAAGACAACCTTCAAAACTCGGTATGGTCATTCTGAATTTGTTGTTATGTCATTTGGACTAACCAATGCTCCTACAACTTTCATGGTTTTGATGAACAGGGTATTCAAGAAGTATTTGGACTTGTTCGTTATCGTCTTTATTGTTGATATCCTCATTTACTCTAGGAATGAGGAAGAACATGAGAATCATTTGAGGGTTGTTCTGCAAACTCTCAAAGATTGCCAGTTATTCGCTAAGTTTAGCAAATGTGAGATTTGGTTGCAATCTGTCGCTTTCCTTGGGCATATTGTGTCTAGTGAAGGGATCTGAGTGGATTCTCGGAAGATTGAAGCAATGAAACACTGGCCCAGACCTACCGCTCCTACAGATATCAGAAGTGTCTTGGGTATAGCGGGTTTCTACAAAAGGTTCGTGGAAGGGTTTTCATCCATAACCTGTCACATCCCGAAAATGCTAACTAGATGTCGCAAGTCAATAAACCACTGCTTAATTACTACATATGTTTTATTCTCATTTTGGAAACTTGAAATAATGTTATATTTGCAATCTTGCTTAACATAATTGTGATCGTAATTTAAGGGATTGTATTGGGGTATTTACGTAATATGCTAATTATAATTATGTATAAATTGATATGGAGGTGAGGGTTATACATGTAGGTATATATGTATGCATTTTGGGAAGCCAACCTTTTATTTTGGGCAGCCACCTTTTGGAGGCAGCTGTACATGTGACTAGCCTCACCTTTGAGACTATATTTTGACACCTCCTCCTACGAAATTCGTCTAGGCTGAAGTATAAGTCCCTTAGAACATTATATAACCTATTGTTCTTCAAGATCACTAGAGAAAATCTTGGTCCTTTTGGCTGGAAATTGAGTTACACTCTTCTCTTTGGTAAGTAGTAAAACCTGTTTTTGAGCTGGGTAGCGTTTAGTAGATTAATCATATCTCGTTCTGTAGAACTTTGTATACTGTGAATAAATATGATTTGGAAAGATAATTCGTATATGTACAACTCTTATGTTTATGTTAAACTCTAAATTGGTTGTTATGGATTCGAAATATGGGACACAACATAGGACAAGTTCTATCCAGATTTCTGATTTAGAAATCCTGTATGAACAACTGTTAGCGTATCGATGATATATTTTTGTACAAAATATATTTTGCAGTGATTCTTGATTGTTTGCAACCTTAAGAGATGTACCTACATATTTCATGAAGGATATACAGTCCAGTTTTTCCGTTTTCCTTTTCAAATCTAAGTTGCGACTTGAGGTACTAGGCTGGCCAGAATCACTGTTTTGGGAGCATAGTCGTATTTGTACAGGCTAAGCTTACTTGTGATGATAGTCCTATTTTACTTCGACATTATTGAGCTTCTAGGAATTAAAGAAGTTATTTAATTGTATTTTTAAGGTTATATATACTCGTGAACAAGTTGAGGACCTTGAAACGTTGGTTGGCCTACGGTCTGAACTCGCGAAGTTGTGTTGGACCGTTTCTTTGCTAAAGCACTAAGGTTTGTGTATAAACCTGTACTTGTACTCTTTTTACCTGCTGGTATATCTGAAAGTTTATCTTGGTACCTTGGTTACCCCTTGTCACTTTGCATTGT
>JAJOOO010010306.1:0-38267 GCA_029582685.1 Solanum piurae
GAGTTAAATATTTGCTATTGATAATATTCTTCCATATTCTCTGTGGGATCGACCCCGACTCATAGTTGGGTAAATATATTGCATACGATCGTTTATATTTCTTTTCAAGAAGTATATTTGAACGTTATCATCTACTTAGAGTGATCTCATTCGACGATGAATGTTCCCAAGGGGGAGATATTGTAACATCCCTCCTTAGAAAGAACTAGAATTAGAAAGAACTGAATTGGAAATAGCAAAATATGAAAATTTTCAAGTTAAGCTTAAGAAGTGAGTTTTGGGTCAACTTCAAATGGCCATAACTTTCAGTACATCATGAGTTAGGTGGCCCATAAGGTATCAAATGAAAGGTCTTGGAATTCTCTTTCCAACGCCACCGAGTTTGTTAATTTTTGTACTTGTATGAGTGAGATACAACGGTTTGAAGTAAGGTAGTCTGATTAAGGAAAGCTACCCGGCTTTAAAAGAGGTGTTTTGGTCTTTTCCTTACCCAATCAGGTTAATTCATTTTTAGTAATTAATTAGGGGTATAGACTTATTTGGTTCAGGTTTTCAAAACCAATATACACTTAGGGTTTTGAGAAGAGTTCAAGAAGGGGAGAAAATGAGAAAGGTCAAGGCGTTCTTGGAGTTTTTTTGCAGAATCGAAGGTCGTTTTGCCAAGAATTTGATTCCTAAAAGGTATGTGAGTTCTCATAGTGTAGGGTTTGTTCACCCACATGCCAATCATGTTAATTTCAATATAATTTCATTCTTGAAATCAAAGAAATTGAGTTCTTGAAGTTCATTCACAAATCTTGATTTATGGGGTTGTTGATGAGTTCTTGAGATAAGTTTTAGTGTTTTGAGTGTAGTTTTGAGTGGATTATCGTATACTAATGTGGAGTATTCGAATATAAGTGATTGGGGAAGAAACCAATCGATTCCAGGCAAATTGGGGTTACAAAACGAGTTGAAAAATTCATCGGAATAGTCTGGGGAGGGCTGGCGCGGCGCGCCCCAGATGCTCCAGAGGGTCTCGGGCGGCGCACCAGCAGTGCACCTTTTTGGGCTCTCTGAACTTTAGGGGCTGACGCCCCGCGCCAGTAGTGCGCCCGGGTTGTCTGCCCCCACCCGTTTTCCATCGTTTTACCCTTCTAAATTCTCCTAAAGTGTACCTTCACTCCCTATTGATTCTAACTACTCTTAAATAATTATAAACATCTAGAAATCATTCATAAATATTAATTATAACCTTGAATCCATAAATTCAAATTCAAGGTAGAGCTAAGATTCAAGTCTTGAGAGTTCATCCGAGTCATTTTAATAAGTCTTTTAAAATCTTTTAAACTTGTTTAAATGACTTGAGCACTGAGTTTGAAAAAGAGTATAGCTAAGTTCATTTTCATTAAAATGACATATGGGAACTAAGTATTCCAAGAATAAATGTTTGCACCTTTAAACAAGAGAGGAAACACCGATTTCCAAATGAGTTTTCATGAGCAGTTTTGAGTTCCATCTCTTTTAAGAGATAAATGTTTTGAGTAATAATCTCAAACCACAGAAAAAGGAAATGTTTTCTTTAAAACATAATGAGCTAAGTATATTTTGGGAGTAGTATTGAGCACCGATATGGGGGAGAGTTCATAAAACTCACTGCCCCCATAAACCATGTAGCCAACGTGGGTAGAAAGGGTCATACTTTTTAGATGATTACTGAATTTTTTTAGCATAGACTAGTGGATCCAGTTAGTGGAGGAGTTCTATACCCCGAAAAGTTATAGGACAGTTCTGGCAGCGTAGGCGAGACGTTGTATTATCACATAGCTCATAGTGATAGTTGTGGATTAGAGAATCTCCCAACAAGAGTTTATTTTGTATTTTTACATACAACTGAGATATTATTGTACTTTTTAATACATTGAGTTGTTACCTACTGTTTACATGCTTTATATAAACTGCATCTTTATTGTTGTTTTATTACTTCATTGAGTTGAGTTGATATGAGGTAAGTGTTTCTTTTAGATTCCAGTTCAAGCTTATGTCTTGTTTATAATTCCCCTCATATGCTCGTACATTCCATGTACTGAAGCCATTTTACTGCATCTTTTATGATGTAGATACAGGTAACCAGGATCAGCATACATTGTTTCGTTGATCCAGTTGAGCTTCAGAGCTGTTGGTGATCCTCCTTGCTTTCAGAGGTTCCCTTGTTTATTCCAGTTATTTCATTTTGTTATTAGGATGTCGTGGGTCTTGTTCCGATGTCCATATCAGTTAGTAGAGGCTTCATAGATAGATAGACGTTAGTTCATGAGTCTTGTTCATTTCAATTGTTATGTTCTAGACTTGAGTTGCCTTTGAGGCTAATTTGAATGTTTATTTCTAAATATTTTGAGTTTGCTTTTGAGACATTTAGTAAAGCTGTGTTTTTGAGTTCATACTAATTTTGAGTAAGTCTTCCGCTAAGAGTTAAGCCTAGCCAAGGGTTCTCTTGGGGCCAGCAATGGTTCTCGAGTGCCGGCCACGTCCAGGGTGTAGGCTTGGGACGTGACACTAGTGACCTTAATTAATATCCAAAATCATTCCCACACTAAAGAATTTACATTTACACATATGGGCAATTTAAGAATCACTCGATATGACCCTTCAAGTAAATGAAGAATGGTTCGAGTCTTAACTTAGAAAAATTTGGGGTGTTGCAATATCTCCCCCTTGGGATCATTCGTCCTCGAATGACAACTGGTTTGAGAATGGAAAGGAGTTAATCTTACTATATTCAAGTCTAACTCAGAATCATAATGTACTTAACATAGGGTGATTATTTTTATCTAAATCACAAGATTTGGGTTCTATACCTTTGTAGGAAATATCATCTCAAGAACACTACTCCTTACTGCTACATTCAGCTAACCTTGAGCTCATATCACGAAACACCTAATGCATCACACATTGTCCATGTTAACAATATCACATTCAAGCTTACAACCTTAACCACTCCATAGACTCTTACTAACCCACTTTCTAAGAACTTCTCATCCTCTTATCATCTCTACCAACTGAACTTTCATACATTACCACCAGGAAGTTGACTTAGTACTCATTGTAAAATCTTATATATTTCTTCCTCCACATTTATAATCTTAGATTGAATAAACACACCATCACTATCATAATAAGAAATATCAATCCTCTCCTCCATCATCACAAAACTACTATCAACAACACCCCTCTCCAAAACTAAAAAGGATTGCTGAAAGGACCTTAGGGTGAAAGATCATAAGCACGATTCATTAGAGAATTTTGATATAAGAATATACATGGCATAACATTATGTTTCTATCCATTGAGAGTAAATCATGAACTTGTGCGACTGAACATACTATGAGACATGAATACTTATATGAATAGGTTCATAATATGAGGCTGATATCTATAACTTTATGGAGTAAGATTGAGATCAATGGGCTAAAGGCCTTGCTCCCTTGTAACATTCCGGAAACTTGAAAACTAAACTAATGTCTAACCTAAAACTAGTAGGCTATGTTAAAGCTTGACGTTAGAATTAAAGCCTTATAAATACCTCCCCTTGCCTTAAATATCTTGGGTTAGTGTTAGGATGTCAAGGCCTAAACCCCAAGGACCAACCATGGGTCCTTGAGGGAAAGCCTCAAAGAGGGTGCCTGGCAGTGACCCACGGAGGGCACCCACCCCTCGTGGGTCAGCCCACGCCCCGTAGAGGGGAGTCGTGGGAGAGGCCTGCCAAAGACAACTCCAAGAACCATCCCCAAACCCCGACCCAAGCTTCACCAGCACGGGTCGTGGGTCCATCCACGGTCTGTAGGTTAGGGGGTTGTAGGTCACACGTGGAAGGTGGTTTTAGGGAGTTAGTTGAGGGGTAGTTTTGGGTTTTCCAATTTAATTAACCATTAAGTGACATCGTTTTGTATTATTTTAGACTTAGTATATAAGTGTTTAAAGCCCCAAAAAACATAGTCTTCAAAATCATAACTACCAAAGTTCCCAAATCAAAACCTCTCATAATATTTCTCTCACTAATACCTCCATTGAAGAAGAAGAGGAAGTTCAAGTCTAGGGGTCAAGAACTCATCTTTTCTACCCAAATTCATGAAGAATCTTCATCTAAGGTATGGTAGTTTTGATTCATGGTTAGCTTTTCATCCATGAAGTCCTTAAACTCTCAATTTCAAAGTAGAAAAGTCTCCAAAACCTAGGGTTTTCACTTCAAGCCATGGATTCTTTCTAGAAACATTTTCATTGATTTAGTTATCATATATTATGATTGAATTGTTGATTAACATAGTTTTTATGAGAAAATCCCCCATGAATCTATGTATTCCCCATAACCCTAGTTTGTGGCTTGTGAATTGGGTGAATTGTAGTAATTATGAAATTGTACTTATAGTAGTTTAGTTCATTGAATCATGTCACCATCTATATCTAATGTAGAAATTCTATATTGATTGGTTGAATGTGATTTATAGCCTTGAAGGGTAAAACATGAGAATTGATTATATGTATGAGATTTGTGTGTATACAATTAGATTACTTTGAGAGTAGAGTAACTATAGTATAATCTAATTGTTGTGTTGATTGGATGATTATCCTCATGTACACACTTAGGTATGAATAGAATACAATGTGAAAGGTTTGTCACATGTAATGAGTCTTAGGTTTGAAGACTAGTCTCCCCTATTGAGTCTAGAAGCTTTAGTATGAGTTTGTTGGTTGAGTGTCAAGACATTCTTCCTTAATTATCAATTTAAGTCAAGACTTAATATAAACTCAATGGGAATGAATGCTTAGCACCGAGAGGATATGATTATGAGATGGAAGCTTTTACACTAGTTGAGTCCAGCTTCCCAAATGTGTTCCTTTTACACTAGTTGAGTCTGGGTTCCCAAAGTAGTTGTCTCATGAGATGGAAACCTTCTACCATAGTTGAGCCCGAGTTTCTAGAAGAAATCTCCTTATCCTATTAACTATGTTCCCACATAGGTCTTTAGCTAGTGGATCCACGTAAGCTAAGAGTTTTGGTTCTACCTTAGGCAAGTGGGAAAACCACTTTTGGTACCTAGAGGACGGGCCAGACGCAGCAGAGCGACGACCGGGGAGCGGGTTCCCCACTGGAAGGGGGACAGGAGACGGCCATCTCAAGGCACATCACGACCTACAGGCAACACCGGCTCTAATCCTACCAAATTCCCACTTTCACTCGAGCAGTAGGGACTTTCTTTATTGTATCGATCTTTCAGACTGCGCTTTATGGCATTTCCACTATAAAAGGAATCCACTCTAAAAGCTAGTCTTCTTTTATCCAAAGAATCCGATGCAGTTAGCGAGAACCAATGAAAGCTGTGAAAAGAAAGAATGGCCTAGAGGGTTTATATGGATAGCAGTGCACTGAGGACGATGTGGAATAAATGAGGATATTTAATGTTTTATGTGATGATAATTCAGAAGCTTTTTTGCAAAGAAGAAGGGGCCTGTTCCTATGGGTTCACGTGCTAAGCCTCCTTCTTACTAGCATTTTTCCAGGTCCTCTCGAACCAGCATCTTCCAACCTGGTGCTCTCACTTCTCGGACTAGTACAGGTCCAAACCCGGAGGAGACCTCTTTCGGCAAAGAATTATACCACAAAGCCCCAACTAGGTACTACCACTTATAGGAGTCTTCTTTGCTAGTAGAATGCCCCCCACGAGAAGAAAGAATAGTGGGATGCTCACGCTCTCGTTGGACGTGACAGTCAGTTACAGTGGGTAAACTAACAAAGGGAAGAATTTTATTTAATCACAGAATTGAATCGGGTCTCATCCCTTCGATTCCTCGCTACAAATCCAAAGAGGGTTTTCCTGTACGTTCATCACAAAATATGGTGTGGGGTAGACACCAGATTCCATGATAAGCTCTCATGGTCTATGTCGGTTAAAGCTAAATCCCCCTATGATAGTATGAACTAGAATTGGAGTTATGAATTATAATCACCTAATAAGCTTTCCTTAGTGTGTTTAGGAGTATGGGATCTTATCCATACATTGCACAAGGATGTTTTGAGGGTACTTATGGTTTGTTTCCTTTATGATGAGATGATTAATAAGTTGAATATGCTTGTATCTTATGCGTTTAAACTTATTTCCAGGATGGTTCATAAACTTGATAAAGTGCATAGTTTCAACTAAATTGTCCCTTTTTAACATCTTTAATGGTTTTCATAAATAGCTACCATACTTAGTGCATTTTTGTACTAACCCATATTTCTTCTACATTTTTCTACAAAGTGTAGGTTCCGGCGTTTGAGGTGATTCCTTCTAGTTCAAAGCTTGGATTGACTATTCTCCAAAGCTTGTGGTATGTCCTCATGGATCCGAGGACAAGTGCTATATTGTTGTTTCATTTCTTTCATTGTACTAGACATTTTCAGATTTCCTATTATATGGGTTGTGACCCTATTTTGAGACTTCGATTGTTGTAGATGGCTAAATGAGACTATGTCTAGACTTCCACTTTACTTTGCTGAAATTTTTCTTAAAGACTTGAAAAATGTGTTTCTATTCTTTGTTGTTCTTTGCTTATGTGATTATGATATATGATGCTTATTGTGACCAACGACACTAACTACGGTTCGAGTGTCTACGATCATGGATAATATAGTAACCAAACCGAGGATTGGGGTCGTGTCCCAAGGGAGAAATTTTGAGAATTGATAGAAAAATAAAATCTAGTTCTAACTAGTCGTAGCTAAAGAAATTTACAATTAAAAATATTGTAAATCAAAGGGGGGACACAAAAGTGTTAAATATCAAATTAGGGTTTTGTCACAAGTATAGCTAAAACAACAAAAATAACAAGAAAATCAAGTATGGGGATGAGTTCTTGGGGTGTGACCGCAATACAAGTTGAGATAAATAGTTGAGTACATGTTTTCGATAGAAAATTTGTAAGATAAGAGTGACTAGGCTAAGCTTTAGATGGAATAAGTTCCCTCTCGGGCAACTTACCCCATTTCAAATGCGTTCCTCTCGAACACTCATTTGCCGCATGAAGACCAGCCTACGCCTTACCCCACTCACTCTCTTGAGATGAGTGTTAGGATATGGGACTAGGGCTCACCCTCTCGGGCTGAACCTCATGTCGACCAACTCCTTAGGCCATCAGTCTAGTGGTCTTGGTTTCGCGGCCTCTCTCTCGGGCAAGCCGAAAACACATGTGTGGCTTTGTATTTGCAACTACAAACCCATTAACTTAAACCAGAATCACTAGGTGAAATCACCATTAAAATACATCTAATCTACCAGCAAGCAAGACCCAACAATAATATCAACACATATTTGCTAAATCACACCCCAAGAATGGGGTGGTTTTAGCCACACATCAAGAAATAACAAAATACACCTAAAATGATAATGAAATCAAATGGGTATAAGAAATTAAACCTTGATTTAAGCAAAGGAAGATGAATAGAGAAGACCCACTTCCAACTTGGGGAAGATGAACTCCTTTTTTCAAGTTTCCAAAACCCTCTCCAAACTTGAGAGTAAAATTAAAATAGTACTAAATCCAAAATCTTATAATAAAAATATAATACTAAAATCTGATACTAAGATATATCTCTCAACGAGTATTTATAGTTTTCAAAAATATGTGTTGTGGAGGATCACTCGGAGACATTAGTCGGAATCGCCGATCAACTCCATGATTCGCCTTTTGGTGTAGTTCAAAACCTTCCTGCACCATTCTTCGGCATCGGCTCTGTGTCATTAGGCAACATAGTACTGCTTCGCAGAACTATTTGGCGACACGCCGACTGCTCCCTTTTTCCGCCGACTTGATCATTTCATTCAGCGCTCAGCACACTGGAACAAAAGGCGAAGTGAGACCCTTCGGCGATTCGCCAAGTGAACTCGGCAATCCTTAGGCCTTCATTTTCTTGTTCTTTTCAGCCTTTTCGTTCCTTTTTGCGCCTAAGTGTCCATGCTTCCACTCAAACTTCAAATACTTGAAACTTAAGCATTTTCATCAGATATTGAGATAAAATAAGCATTTGAGGACACTATTTATATTAAAATAAAGCCCTAAATGAGTCCAATTTGTGGACTCATCAACACCCCCAATTTAAAATTTTGCTTGTCCTCAAGCAAACTCAAGTTCAGCTGTTCAGAAAGGATGTCTAAATTAGTGCTACACAAGACTCAATCATGAATGTACACAACAAAACTTCAAACTACTTATGAAAAGATTCAACTGTGTACTCAAAGATTCAAGTTGTGACACACCAATATCAAAGATTCTCATGTTCACAATACTTTCTACTAATGTATGTTCAAGCTCAACGAAAGTATCTAAATGCCCTCACACAAAAATGATTCCATATTCACACATAGAGGCTACTCAATTTAAGACCAGGAATCAGATGCAACGCTCACACTCAAAAAGAGGAACATAGTGCATGTTTTCACCCATAGGTTTTCCCTTATTTTCCATTCGACTTTCGATTCGGCTTACTCAAGATCAAAAAGGTCTTTTCAAGGCTTGTAATGGGGTTGAGGGTAAAGGTATGGTCATTTAGGCTCAGTGACTTTTTCATCCTCGTGAGATGTGGTATTCTCAAGGCATCCCCTTCTTTTCCTTAATCAATTCTTTTTCTAGTGCTTCTAAGTCATCTTTTTTTTCATCTCCATGGATTGCTTGGAAACCCAATATCTTTTGTACTTTTATTCCACAACTTTTCTTTTTCATTCTTTTCTTTTATTTTTCTCTTTTTTTTTATATGGAGGGTTTTCATTTTTCCGCAACACCATGGGTTAAGGGAGACTTTTTCTTGCACTTCTTGACTTCTCCTTTTCCTTTTCACCACACCCCTAACTTAGCTATTCACTAAATCACAACTCTAGAGGATTATAGGTAGTGGGTTAGGTAAGGTCTAGGGTTCATCAAGATTCTTCCAAAGAAAGGTAAGGTTCAAGGGGTGTTCAAAAGAGTTTCACACGCTTACGGGTAGGCCACAAAAGAGGTATATGTCAAAAAGGCTGACACTCTTCAAAAGTTGCCTAAGATCATCTCAGGAGCACACCTTACTAAATCAATCAGACTAATGGGGAAAATTCTAGGATTATTCATGCAAGGCTCAAAGTAAGCTCATCACACAAGGCATCGACACTTCAGTCAAACAAGATTACACATTTTTTCTAGTGTGCAACGGTCATTACAAGAGAATCAATTTGATAAATGGCTAATCACAACAAGATGCAAAGAGTTCACATATTGTCTATGCAACTTCATTTGGTCTCGTCGTAGCCGCACATTCATGTTCGTTCGATTGAGAGCACTATTCAAGTCATCAGTATTGATCGGAACTGAAACTTAAATTTTGTAAAAGAACAACCACTTTCAACACAAGCAGTGGCGAAAATTTTCCAAAAATAAATTTTTTTCGGAAGGGTCAAAATCATTTTTATAATTTAAAACCAAAAGGAGCCATGAGCTTAAACATCCACAAAAATCAGTATTAACACAATTTAAAACAGAACAACCCAATTATACACAAAACACGAAATTGTCAACACAAAAGGTGTGGGCCTCACCCCACCATAAAAAAAATGATTTGTCCTCAAATGCAACTAAAAGTGTTCAAAAGTGAAAGCAAAATAAGACAGAGAGGGAGGTAAAGAAAGGTCATGTCTACGCAGTCTCTCCATCTGTCGGGGCCTCAGTGCCCAGGGTCATGCTCGAGGTGTAGGCATCAAGAACCGGAGCTATCTTTGAAGCATCAACATTGCTAGGTCCACTGGGAGTGACCACCTGCGAATTCGTCCAATAGGCATGCATAGCGGCATAGAACTTCAGGGCCCATGAAGGTATGTTATGGGTTCGTGGAATCTTTGAAATAGGATTCTGACTTAAAGATGCATAGATTTCCCTGGATCCCTTGCCCTTTCCATTATTTTCCTTCCTACCAGACGTGGGCGGTGTAGTAGCATTGCCTTTAGATGTAGCGGCCTCCTCATTTACCGCCTTCTCTTGTGCTGGTACAATTCTCTCAACAGCTTTTGGTTTTGCGATATCTTTGATGCTGACTATGATAAAATTAAAGTGCTAGGCAGAAATGTACTCTCGAATCCGTGCACAAATCAATGAAACAAAATACTTCAAAAGTGCAGAAAATATAAAAATTAGAGTGCTGGTGTGAGTGAAGTTGAAACTTTCAAACCTTTGGCTTGCAAAAACCGTCCAGTTTTTGCCCACTCGGCGACGTTAGTCAAGCTCGCCGACTCACTCTGTGGAGCTCCGATTGTTTAGTTTCGTCATCGATATTTATAGAACCTCTGATTTATGGGGGTCCAATCAATTGTTTCCCTCGTGATTGCCGACTTGGTTGGAGATTCGCCAAGAATGTCCAAAGCTCGCTGAGTTTTACAGACTCCAAAGTTGACGATTTCTTGAGTCGATCGGCGGGTAATATCTGATTCGCCGACCCTTTCGGCGACTCGCTGACAGATTCTATTGCTTGGCAATTTGCACTTTTCATTCACTCTCCACACTTCCATCTACACAATCAGCACACCATTATTTGATCAAAGCAACAAAAAATAATAAATGGTTTTGGGTTGCCTCCCAAACAGTGCCTTAGTTAACATCGCAGAACGACGTAAGTCAGTACTCAAACTTCATTTTTGGGGCTAGCCTTGGTATCACCAGGAAATCCCTCATTTTGCTTCGGGTGGAGATCGGGCGATGCATAACCCATAAGGTTCTCTAGCAGCTGGACAGCTCTTGAATGAGTCCAAATCATCCGCTTCATTCCTTCAATGTCTTCCTTTATTTCTTTCAGCTCTCTATCTTTCTCAGTCACCTTGTGGAGGATGATTGAGAGCATTCTATCAAGACTTTTAACCTCATTGTCCTTGAGACTTCTTCGTTCATGAGGGGGGACATATTTATCCTTCTTCTTAGACTGGACTTCGATCTTCACCATCTTTTTGGCCAACTCATCCATCTGAGTCCTTAGAGTGGCCAACATGAAGTCCTTTTCTACTCCTTGATTCATCTCAGCCATTTGATCAAGCAGTTGAGTTGTTATTACATATGGTTGTTTTGCGATGCCTCCTAGAAGGAGTTAGTTGACCAACCTCTTGCTTCCAGGACAAGACTTCTGTAGAAACAGTCAAGGAGGGCTATGTCGGGAATGTCATGATTTGGGCATTGATTGATCAGTTCATTAAACCTTGCCCATGATTTGTGGATTCGTTCGCCATCCACTTGTTTGAAGGTGAGGATACGATCTCGAATCATCATTACCTCTAATGGGGGAAACTCCATAGGCTCCCGAGTACAGCTCGCCATGCTCACTTCTTCTGTTTGGATACAAATAAACCAACAAAGCAAAACTAAAATTTAAGTGAGTAAACTACAACTAAGAAAAACATAAATTCTACTAATCTAAAAAATCTCAAATAACACCTCCCCGGCAACGGTGCCATTTTGATGCTTATCGTGACCAACAACATTAACTACAGTTCGAGTGTCTATGATTGTTGATATTATAGTAACCCAACCGAGGGTTGGGGTTGTGTCCCAAGGGAGCAGTTTTGAGAATTGATAGAAAAATAAAATCTAGTTCTAACTAGTCGTAGCTAAAGAAATTTACGATTAAAAACAATGTAAATCAAAGGGGGGACACAAAAGTGTCAAATATCAAATTGGGGTTTTGTCATAAGTATAGCTAAAATAGCAACAATAACAAGAAAATCAAGTATGTGGACAAGTTCTTGGGGTGTGACCGCAATACAAGTTGAGATAAATAGTTGGGTACATACTTTCAATAGAAAATTTGTAAGATAAGAGTGACTAGGCTAAGCTTTAGATGGAAATAAGTTCCCTCTCGGGCAACTTACCCCATTTCAAATGCATTCCTCTCGGACACTCATTTGCCGCATGAAGACCAGCCTACGCCTTACCCCACTCACTCTCTTGAGATGAGTGTTTGGATATGGGACTAGGGCTCACCCTCTCGGGCTGAACCTCATGTCAACCCACTCCTTAGGCCATTAGTCTAGTGGTCTTGGTTTCGCAACCTCCCTCTCGGGCAAGACGAAAACACATGTGTGGCTTTGTATTTGGAACTACAAACCCATTAACTTAAAACACAACCACTAGGTGAAATCACCATTGAAATACATCTAATCTACCAGCAAGCAAGACCCAATAATAATATCAACACATATTTGCTAAATCACACCCCAAGAATGGGGGGTTTTAGCCACACATCAAGAAATAACAAAATACACCTAAAATGATAATGAAATCAAATGGGTATAAGAAATTAAACCTTGATTTAAGCAAAGGAAGATGAATAGAGAAGACCCACTTCCAACTTGGGGAAGATGAACTCCTTTCTTCAAGTTTCCAAAACCCTCTCCAAACTTAAGAGTAAAATTAAAATAGTACTAAATCCAAAATCTTATAATAAAAATATAATACTAAAATCTGATACTAAGCTATAACTCTCAACGAGTATTTATAGTTTTCAAAAATATGTGTTGTGGAGGATCACTCGGAGACATTAGTCGGAATCGCCGATCAACTCCATGATTCGCCTTTTGGTGTAGTTCAAAACCTTCCTGCACCATCCTTCGGCATCGGCTCTGTGTCATTAGGCAACATAGTACTGCTTCGCAGAACTATTTGGCGACATGCCATCTGCTCCCTTTTTCCGCCGACTTGATCCTTTCCTTCAGGGATCATCACACTGGAACAAAAGGTGAAGTCAGACCCTTCGGCCATTTGCCAAGTGAACTCAGCGATCCTCAGGCCTTCATTTTCTTGTTCTTTTCAGCCTTTTTGTTCCTTTTTGCGCCTAAGTGTCCATGCTTCCACTCAAACTTCAAATACCTAAAACTTAAGTATTTTCATCAGATATTGAGATAAAATAAGCATTTGAGGACACTATTTATATTAAAATAAAGCCCTAAATGAGTCCAATCAGTGGACTCATCAATATGCTAAGTGGCTTACTTGGAGACTTTCGGGGTTCCATGTGCCATGTTACGTCTAAGGGGTACCCTTGGGTCATGACAAACTTGGTAATTAGAGAAAAAAGTTTAGAATGATTCTAGGATGATGTCTCAAAAGCCACGTCTAGTAGAGTCTTGTTCATAAGTGTGAAGCGCACCACATTTATGAATGAGAGGCTATAGGATGTTAGGAAATTACACTTTTTTCATTACTCTTGAGTCGTGACATAGAGTTTAACTTTATAAAGTCTTCCTTTTAATCCTTCTCTTGTGTTTTCAGGAAATGAATACATGAAGGGCGAATGCTAGAAGGGTTGAAGAGGAAGATGTGAACCAAAGAGTTCCTCAAGGTAATCAAGCTCAACAAATTAACCAAGCTCCGGTTGACCCCGCAATGGAGAATGTGACCCATGTGGATTTTAGGTCTACTATTTAATTGTTGGCTCAAGTTGTGAGAAATCAAGCCGATAGAGAGGTGATTGCTCGGATGAACACTAATGTGAATTCCATGGCTTCTAGATTGAGGGATTTTACATGGATGAACCCTCCTATGTTCTTTGGTTCCAAAGTGGGAGAAGATCCTCAAGAGTTTGTGGAAGAGGTCTACAAGATAATTGATGTTATGGGGGTGACTTTGGTAGAAAAAGTGGATCTAGCCGTTTATCAATTGAAAGGGGTGGCCCAAGTATGGTATACTCAATGGAAGAGGAATAGGCTGGTAGGAGCGAGTCCCATAGATTGGGAAGTATTCAAGAAAGCATTCCTTGATAGGTTCTTTCCCCGAGAGAAGAGGGAAGCCAAGGTAGAAGAATTTATCAACCTTCATCAAGGAGGTATGAGTGTTGAAGAATATTCTCTAAAGTTCACCGAATTGTCCAAGTATGCCCCGTCTATGATGGTGGATCCAAGAGATGAAATGAATAGGTATGTGATGAATATATACAAGGTGGTAAGAAAAGAATGTCGAACAACAATGCTCCTCCATGACATGGATCTCTCACGTCTAATGGTGTATGCCCAACAAATGGAGAGTGAGAAACTCCAAGGCAAAAATAGGGAGGTGAAAAGAGCTAGAACCGGTGAAGGGAATTTTTCCAATGCTAAGTCTGATGGGCAAGGTTGGCAAGGGTTCAAGCAAATATTCTCCAATCAAGGCTCCTCTAGTACTCCAAGGGTTGACAAGGATAGGGTTTCCAACCCTAAACCTCAAGATGGCAATTTCATATGTTGCTAGGCCTAATTGTGCAAAATGTGGTAGAAAACATGAATGCAAATTCTTAGTTGGCTCAGATGGGTGTGGCAAGAGTGGCCACAAGATGATAGATTGTCCTATGCTCACGGTTAAGGGGAGAGAAGATAAGCAAACTCCTCCAAGTGGTTCCAACTCCAATGCTCAAAAGCAAAACCGCTTTTATGCTCTTCAATCCTGAGGTGACCAAGAGAGCTCCCCGGATATGGTAACCAATATGTTACAAGTCTTTTTCATTGATGTTTATGCATTGTTAGATCCCGGTGCCACCTTATCCTTTGTTACACCTTTTGTAGCTATGAAGTTTGAAGTACTCCCCGAGGTGTTAGTAGAGCCTTTTTTTAGTTTCTACCCCGATTGGTGACTTGGTAGTGGCAAAAAGAGTCTATAGAAGATGTCCTATTTCTTTGTCTCATAAAGTCACTTTGGTGGATTTAGTAGAGTTAGACATGTTGGATTTTGATGTGATTTTGGGTATGGAATGGTTGCATGCATGTTATGCCTCTATAGATTGTAGGACTCGGGTTGTGAAATTCCAATTTCCAAATGAGCCTATTTTAGAGTGGAAAGGGGGGAATTCTATCCCTAGAGGTCAATTTGTTTCTTGCATCAAATCTAGGAAAATGATCTCCAAAGGGTGCATTTACCATCTTGTTAGGGTGATGGATGTTGAGTCTGAAACCCTTTCCCTAGAGTCGGTCCCCGTGGCTAATGAATTTTTGGAAGTCTTTCCCGATGACTTGCCCGGCATTCCTCCTGAACGGGAAATAGATTTTGGCATTGATATTTTGCCGGATACGCAACCTATCTCCATTCCTCCTTATAGAATGACTTCGGCCGAGTTGAAAGAGTTGAAGGAACAATTAAAGGATTCGCTAGACAAGGGTTTTATTCGTCTGAGTATCTCTCATTGGGGTGCTCCGGTGCTGTTTGTTAGGAAGAAGGATGGGTCTCTTAGAATGTGCATTGATTATCACCAATTGAACAAAGTGACCATAAATAATAAATATCCTCTTTCGAGAATCGATGACTTGTTTGATCAACTCCAAGGGGCTAGTTACTTTTAAAAAAATTGACCTCTGTTCGGGCTATCACCAACTTAGGGTGAGAGGGGATGATATACCTAAGACGGTTTTCCGAACTAGGTATGGGCACTTTGAATTCCATGTGATGTCATTTGGGTTGACAAATGCCTCGGCAACATTTATGGACCTAATGAATAGAGTGTTCCGACAATATCTTGATATGTTTGTGATAGTGTTTATTGATGATATCTTGATCTATTCAAGGAGTGAGAATGAGCATGTTGACCATTTGAGAATCGTATTGCAAGTTCTCAAGGACCAATAACTTTTTGCAAAATTTAGTAAGTGTGAATTTTGGTTGAGGTCCGTAGCTTTCCTTGGTCATATAGTGTCAAGCAAGGGTATTGAGGTAGATCCTAAGAAGATAGATGCGGTCAAGAGTTGGCCTATACCTCTAACTCATTCTGACATTAGAAGTTTCTTGGGTTTGGCCGGTTACTATAGGAGGTTTGTTGAGGGTTTTTCCTCCATTTCTTCTCCGTTGACGGCTATGACTCAAAAAAAGGCTAAATTTGAGTGGTCGGAGATTTGTGAGAAAAGCTTCCAAGAATTGAAAGATAGGCTTACCTCTACTCCGGTGTTGACCTTATCGGGGGTACCGATGGTTTTGTTGTATATTGGGATGCCTCTAGAATGGGGTTGGGAGGTGTGCTCATGCAACATGGTAATGTGATTGACTATGCTTTAAGGCAACTTAAGGTTCATGAGAATAATTATCTTACCCATGATCTTGAATTAGCGGCGGTAGTATTTGCCTTGAAAATATGGAGGCATTAATTATATGGGGTCCATGTAGATGTTTTCATCGATCACAAAAGTCTTCAATATGTGTTTACCCAAAAAAACTTGAATCTCCGAAAAAGAAGGTGGTAAGAACTCTTGAAGGATTATGACATGAGTGTCCTCTATCACCCCATCAAATCTAATGTGGTGGTGGATGCTTTTAGTCGATTTTCCATGGGTAGTGTGTCTCACATAGAGGACGAAAAGAAAGTGTTAGTTCGTGATGTGCATAGGTTGGCCCGGTTGGGTGTCCAACTAGTAGATTCTCCTAAGGGTGGTTTCACGGTTCATAGTGGCTCCGAATCGTCCTTTGTGGTAGATGTGAAGTCTAAACAAAACCTTGATCCTTTATTAATGGAGTTAAAGGAATCGGTACTCAACAAGTCCATTGAGGCTTTCTCTTAAGGAGAGATAGGGTGCTTCGGCACCAAGGTCATTTGTGTGTTCCGAATGTAGATGGTTTGAGGGAGAAAATTTTAGAAGAGGCTCATGGTTCTAGATATTCCATTCATACGGGAGCCACCAAGATGTACCGTGACCTACGGGAAGTCTATTGGTGGAATTGTATGAAAAAGGGCATTACGGAATTTGTAGCCAAATGTCCTAATTGTAAACAAGTTAAGGCCAAACACCGAAGGCTGGGAGGCTTTTTGCAAGATATACTAATTCCCACTTAGGTGTGGGAAGATGTGAATATGGATTTTATTGTGGGTTTGCCTCTTACTCGAAGGCAACATGATTCTATATGGGTCATTGTTGATAGAATGACAAAATCATCCCACTTTATTCCCGTTAAGGTATCTCACTCGGCGTAAGACTATGTCAAGTTGTATATAGAGGAGATAGTGAAGTTACATGGAGTTCCTTTATCCATTATTTTGTATCGGGGTACTCAATTCACCTCACATTTTTGGAAGTCATTCCAAAAAAAGTTTGGCACTAAGGTGAAGCTTAGCACCGCTTTCCACCCTCAAACGGATGGTCAAGTGGAACGTACCATTCAAACTTTAGAAGACATGTTGAGGGTGTGTGTTATGGATTTCAAGGGTAATTGGGATGATCACTTGCCATTGGAATTCACCTAGAATAATAGTCACCACTCCAATATTGGTATGGCTCCTTTTGAAGCTTTGTATGGTAGGAGATGTAGGTATCCGGTTGGTTGGTTTGAAGTAGGTCATATTGCTCTTATTGGCCCCGAATCGGTTTATGAATCTATTGAGAAAGTTCGGCTCATTAGAGAGAGGTTGAAAATGGCTCAAAGTAGGCAAAAGTCTTATGCCGATGTGAGGAGAAGGGAGTTAGAATTTGAAATTCGTGATTGGATTTATTTAAAAATCTCACCCATGAAGGGTGTGATGAGGTTTGGCAAAAAGGGGAAACTTAGTCCCCGGCTTTAGGCCCATACCAAATTTTGAGGCGTATTGGGAAAGTTGCCTATGAGTTGGCTCCGGTTCACCCGGTATTTCATGTTTCTATGCTTAAAAAGTGTATTGGGGATCCGGTGTCCATTATTCCTTTAGAAGGGTTAGGTGTTGATGAAAGCCTTTCCTATGAAGAGGTGCCGATAGAAATCCTTGACCGGCAAGTCAAGAGATGGAGAAACAAGGAAGTAGCTTCCGTTAAAGTGTTATGGAGGAATCATCTAGTTGAAGGTGCTACTTGGGAGGCCGAGGCCTATATGAAGTCCCGATCCTCATTTTTTTCCTTCTACTCCTAATCAAGCTTGAGGTAAGTAGTTCCTCTTGAGTTTTAGTGTTTTGGGAGTCATGTGTATTGTATGAATTTTTTCATGATTTCCCTATTTTATACATGTTCTAGATGAAATTCATGTTTAGTAAAGAAAATGAGTTTTCATGATTTATGCTCCTCATGTTGTTGTGCATTTAGTGTGAGTTGCCTATTTGACTTCATGAGATGTGTAGATGAACATGCTTTAGTACTTTTGAGAGTATTGGCATATTGGCTCCATGATGTTGTGGTGAACATTATTTTAGTTGGAGGAAGTAGTTCCTCCTACGAATATGAGAATTATTGAGTTTCATGCATATTGGGTTGTTAGATGTAGTTCCTACTCCATTGTATTGCATTGATTATGTTTTGAGATGGAATTGATGTTTCCTCCATTGAATAGTGCATGTAGTGAATAGTGCATTTGTATTTTTTGCATATTTGGATGTTTCATGCATGATGGGTTGTTAGTCTTGAGTCTCAAAATTGGTTTGGTGTCTAGATCATCATTCGAGGACGAATATTCCCAAGGGGGAGATAATGTAACATTCCGGAAACTTGCAAACTAAACTAGTGTCTAACCTAAAACTAGTAGGCTATGTTAAAGCTTGACGTTAGAATTAGAGCCTTAAAAATACCTCCCCGTGCATTAAATTTCTTGGTTTGGTGTTAGGGAGTCAAGGCCTAAACCCCAAGGACCAACCATGGGTCCTTGAGGGAAAGCCTCAAAGAGGCTGCCTGGCAGTGACCCACAAAGTGCACCCACGCATCGTGGGTTAGCCCACGCCCCGTAGAAGGGAGTCGTGGGTAAGGCCTGCCAACGACAACTCCCAGAACTAACCCCAGACCCCCGACCCAAGCTTCACCAGCACGGGCTGTGGGTCAATCCATGGGTTGTGGGTCTATCCACGGTCCGTAGGTGAGGGGGTCGTAGGTCACACTTGTAAGGTGGTTTTAAGGAGTTAGTCTAGGGGTAGTTTTGGGTATTCCAATTTAATTAACCATTAAATGACGTCGTTTTGTATTATTTTAGAGTTAGTATAAGTGTTTAAATACCGAAAAAACTTAGTTTTCAAAATCATAACTACCAAAGTTCCCAAATCAAAACCTCTCCAAATATTTCTCTCACTTAAACCTCCATTGAAGAAGAAGAGGAAGTTGAAGTCTAGGGATTAAGAACTCATATTTTCTACCCAAATTCTTGAAGAATCTTCATCTAATGTATGGTAGTTTTGATTCATGGTTAGCTTTTCATCCATGAAGTCCTTAAACTCTCAATTTCAAAGTAGAAAAGTTTCCAAAACCTAGGGTTTTCACTCCAAGCCATGGATTCTTTCTAAAAAACGTTTTCATTGATTTAGTTATCATATATTATGATTGAATTGTTGATTATTATAGTTTTTAAGAGAAAATCCCCCATGAATCCATGTATTCCCCATAACCTTAGTTTGTGACTTGTCAATTGGGTGAATTGTAGTATTTATGAAATTGTACTTATAGTAATTTAGTTAATTGAATCATGTCACCATCTATATCTAATGTAGAAATTGTAGATTGATTGGTTGAATGTGATCTATAGACTTGAAGGGTAAAACATGAGAATTGATTATATGTATGAGATTTGTGTGTATACAATTAGATTGCTTTGAGAGTAGAGTAACTATAGTATAATCTAATTGTTGTGTTGATTGGATGATTATCCTCATGTACACACATAGATATGAATAGAATACAATGTGAAAGGTTTGTCACATGTAATGAATCTTAGGTTTGAAGACTAGTCTCCCCTATTGAGTCTAGAAGCTTTAGTATGAGTTTGTTGGTTGAGTGTCAAGACATTCTTCCTTAATTATCAATTTAATTCAAGACTTAATATAAACTCAATGGGAATGAATGCTTAGAACCGAGAGGATATGATTATGAGATGGAAGTTTTTACACTAGTTGAGTTCGGCTTCCCAAATGAGTTCCTTTTACACTAGTTGAGTTCGGGTTCCCAAAGTAGTTGTCTCATGAGATGGAAACCTTCTACCATAGTTGAGTCCGGGTTTCTAGAAGAAATCTCCTTATCCCATAAACTATGTGCCCACATAGGTCTTTGGCTAGTGGATCCACGTAAGCTAAGAGTTTTGGTTCTACCTTAGGCAAGTAGGACAACCCCTTTTTGGTGTGGGGTAGACATCAGATTCCATGATAAGCTCTCACGGCCTATGTCGGTTAAAGCTAAATCCCCCTATGATAGTATGAACTAGAATTGGAGTTATGAACTATATTCACTTAATAAGCTTTTCTTAGTGTGGTTAGGAGTATGGGATCTTATCCATACATTGCACAAGGATGTTTTGAGGGTACTTATGGTTTGTTTCCTTTATGATGAGATGATCAATATGTTGAATATGCTTGTATTTTATGATTTTACACTTATTTCCATAATGGTTCATAAACCTGATAAAGTGCATAGTTTCAACTAAAATGTCCCTTTTTAGCATCTTTAAAGGTTTTCATGCATAGCTACCATACTTAGTGCATTTTTGTACTAACCTATATTTCTTCTACATTTTTCTACAAAGTGTAGGTTCCGGCGTTTGAGGTGATTCCTTATAGTTCAAAGCTTGGATTGACTATTCTCCAAAGCTTGTGGTATGTCCTCGTGGATCCGAGGACAAGTTCTATATTGTTGTTTCATTTCTTTCATTGTACTAGACATTTTCAGATTTCCTATTGTAAGGGTTGTGACCCTATTTTGAGACTTCGATTATAGTAGATGGATAAATGAGACTATGTCTAGACTTCCGCTTTACTTTGATGAAAATTTTCTTAAAGACTTGAAAAATGTGTTTCTATTCTTTATTGCTCTTTGCTTATGTGATGATGATATGCTAAGTGGCTTACTAGGAGCCTTTCGGGGTTCCATGTGCCATATTACGTCTAGGGGGTACCCTTGGGTCGTTACACCCCTAATTTTTTAAACTGAGCATATATGTGAATCTCTCTGAAGTGTATGAGCATATAGATCATAGACACAATTCTGATATTAGGAATATCAACAAGATGTTGTAATAACTTCACTTGAGGAATACGCAAGATTTTAAACAGATTGATATATCTCTAAAACTCTTTCAGAATACATCCCTATCTCATCCTCAACATTTGACTTGGTTTCTCATCTTATCTTCTTCCCCTTAGGTTTAAAGCTGACACTTGAAAGATATGGATCTATTCCATCATCTCCACACTGGTCTACATTCCCTTTACTCTAATACTCAAGAAAGGCTTATCTCATGGTTACTGAACTCTGCATAAACATGTACTAAGACTCCTTCTAAGACCTCTTTCTAAGATGCTTCTATTAACCTCTTCTCATTGGCATATCAGGTTGCTTCATTTAACTCTTAAGGGAAAAAATGCTTACACCAGCCTATTCCACATTGATAGCTCAAATATACTATCTAGGCACACATGAAGAGAAAAAAAACTTAATTAGAACCTCATCTAGTTATATACAACCTCGGGTACACCTCTTAATGTTCTTGTTACTCTAATGACTTAGCCACCCTTTACTACTCTTACTTCAAAGTTAGAATGTCATACTTGTACCGCTCACCTTCATTGTAACTAACCTCTTAACTCCTCTCCCACTCTATGTCAAGTCTACCAGATCAGATCTCAAAACTAACATCAGCACCATGTTGCCATTCTTTTTTTACCATGACTCTCATCTCAAATTTAAGCCTAGTGTCTATTACAAAACACGGATATCAATATAATTGCTCGCTTACTATACTAACTTACAAATACTAGATAAATATTAAGAAACACTCGCCCACTGAGACCTCATGAAAAGTAGGTCAATCTTTATCTCTTAGTCTACATACTTACAATTCACCGTTACATTTCCTTTCACAATTTACTTACTATTTACCCATTCACTATACATCATTTCCTAATTAGTTCTGTAATCCTCTAAATATTATGGGCTCTCCCTAAAAAATCATAAGCCTATCTTAGATCTATCATCTCATGGATATTGCTGCTCTTCTATTCAACACCTACACTTGGTCGTTAATAACATAATGACACACCATCATAAACTCCTTTCTAGTTAAAGTATACTATAACTCATCCTAACTCACAACTATTCCTCTACCTTATATCCTGAAATCTATATAAGATTATTAATCCTTAGTCTACTCATAAAGGAAAACTCACCATTAATAACTTACTGGGTGCCTCACTGCAATAACATAATTTGCCTCATCACTATCTCCCTTTCTTAGATTATTGAACCCCAGCATGCATTCTTCTAACTCTGGATACTTTTACTACTACTTCATATATCATCATAACTCATACTATATTTTCGGGTGAGAATATTACCCAAGCTCTAAAATACACTTTATCATAAGGGTCTCAACTAAAGCAAGATTTAGAGAAAAGAGTCTGCGAATACATCTTGCGTTTAGCTTGAACACATGATTTACAAGAATAAGAGTGCATTTTTTCGAATCAGAACACTTAAGCTCACTCACAGGCTTCTCTCAAGCCTCTCTGCAGTCTCATGACTTTCTCAATATTTTTGCTTAGAGTAACTCATCGATAAGGATCTGTCTTTGCTTTTCAACTACCTTGAGTATGAGCGGTAGTCGAATGAATATGAGAAATGCATGAGTTAGAATAAATTCATTATGACACAGTTTTATTGCACGATTTAGAGTATGAAAGAAGGGAAACTTTTCTTAAATGTCTATAGTCCCTCATTTATAGAAGTGGGGCCTTCACAACAATAAATAAGATCCTATTGACATGGCTTCATAGACACCCTAGGACACTTGAACTTTGTGCTCTGATGCCAAGTTTGTCACGACCCGAGCCTACACCCTGGAAGTGGCCGGCACTTGAGAACCATTGTTGGTCCCCAAGCGAACAATCATCCTGGCTGACTACAACAGGAAGACTAACTCAAGCATACATAAGGATTAAATTGAAATAAACGTTTAAAAACAATTTACTAAATCTCAAAATAGAACTGGATATACTGTGCATGAAACATAAGTTTTAAATAAACCATCTGAAACTGAAAGACTCTCCAAAATTGTCTATCTATAAAGCCTCTACTATATATATATATATATATATATATGACTGTCGATAAAATACCCCCGACTACTCAAAACTGCTACTAATACTAATAACTCATAAAACTGGAGTCCTTCGGAAGCAATGAGACCTCACTCGAAAGTTGATGAGCGGATGAAGTGATATAAACATACTCTTATTGAGGATACTAAGAACCTGTATATGCATCATTAAAAGATGCAGGTCAAATGACATCAGTACATTAAATGTACGAGTATGTAATATAGTTGAATAACAAATAACTGAAAGAAAGGACTGCAATAGATAACAATGTACTCAAGCTGAATGTAAAGAAATAAAGGAGTTAAATCATTTAAAGCTTTACAAAATACTTTCTTATCTCTGAACTCAACATAATAAATGATATATAAAAATACACTTTAACTCTATTGAGAGATTCTCGAACCGACAACCATCACTATAATCTACATGATGATAATCATCTCGCCCATGCTGTCAGAACTGTCATATACCTTGCCGGGATATAGGACACCTCAACTAAGAGGATCCACTAAGATATGCTTAAAAGCAATAAGGAAACATCTAAAAAGCATGATCCTTTACCCATGTTGGCATACATGGTTTATGAGGATTTTGAGTTGTCTGAACTCATCCCCATATTGGTGCTCAATACTACTTAAAATAATATATATATATATATATATATATATATATATATAACTCATGCTCATATGTTTAAAAACATAACTCTTTCTCTGGTTTGAGAAAATTTCTCAAACTACCCTCTTAAAAGAGGTAACTGCTCTTGAAATATCTTTTGAACTCATAACTCATTTAGAAAATCTCAGTTTCTCTTTTATCAATGTAAAAATTGATACCTTTGGGAATACATAGTCCCCTTATACTCTTACACAATTCATGCTTGAAAACTCTTTCTCAAAAACATATCAAAATCATATTTTAATATGATCATTGATGACTCGAGAAGTCATACAGCATAAACATTTACAGTATATCAAGATACCATACTGCTCATACATTGATGGCATACTCAATTGTCATACTAATCATGTTTTAGAAACTCTTTTCTCAGAACTCATTTTTACTTTCTCAAAACTCACTTTAAGAACTCAAGTGTTGGCTATAAAAAGCTTTCCAAAATTTATAACTCAAATCATAGGGTTCATGTGGAATTATGGATATGAACTACTCAACTCAGGGATCTTAATAGCAATAAGAAAACTTAGTACTCAGAACTCAAGACTTAAGAACTCAACAACTCAAAACTCATAACTCAACGATATTTCTCCTCTCAAAAATACTCAATTCATAAGGTTCTTGCTGAAATATAGACATGTACGAATCAACTCAAGAATTTTAATGCATAACATATATCAATTCAATAATTAGGAATAGAATTTCAAAAAGAAACAGAAACTCAAGAACTCAAATCAACTTATAATACTTAAATCTAAGGATAGAATCCTAGATTTTTCTTTTACTGATTTGAAAGTAGATGTAGGGCGTGAGGAAAAACTAGTCCAACACTATAATAGCCTTACATACCTGAAAGAAAAAAGTTCTTGAAGAATCTTGAAGAAGAACTTGATTAGAAGCCTTGAAACCCTAGTTTGAAGGTAAACAATCAAGAAAACCATTCTTGAGATTCTTGAATTAGTTTCTTGAAATCTCTATGACCAAGAATTATGATTTTCATTAATGATTCATAAATGTATGGAGGAATTTGAGTTGGAAAGAATGGATTCTTGGAGAAAAACTTACCATGAAGAAGAATCTTGAAAAAGATTGAAAGAATCTTAAATGGAGTCTTCTACTTTGATTTTTTTTAGGGTTTGAGAGAGAAGAGAATGATGGATTAGGAGATGAAAATCTGATTGTTTGGGTCTCTAATTAGTCAAGAAATTTTTTTAGGGTTTTCTTAGAGGTACAAGGTCGGCTAATTCGTCACTGCACTATATCAGGTTACTAAAATGGTCATAACTTTTTACTCAAAACTTTGATTGACGCTAAATTGGTGGCGTTGGAAAGAGGATTCAAATACCTTTAATTTGATAGGTTATGAGCCACGTAACTCCTTATATTCTAAGAGATATGGTCATTTTGATTTGACCTAAGTTAAATCTTACATCAAAACTTAATCGGTAAGAAAACTTTCAACTCTACTTTGTGCTAGGAGATTCTAGTGACCATAATTAATATCCAAAATCATTCTCACACTAAAGAATTTACCATTACACATATGGATAATATAAGAATCACCCAATATGACCCTTCAAGTAAATCAAGAATGGTGATACATATACATCTCTCCCTCGTGACATATATGTCACAATCCAACCCACTAGACCAAGCGGGCACCTACTCTACCACCTAGATAAGAGAACCCTCAACCCCCAAACAGGTTGTAACATGCAAAAAAAAAAAATCATAAGCTAGCACCCTAAATGGTTATGAAATCACCATAAATTGATTTAAACCTCCAAAGTTATTTTACTTGGAAATATACTAACACTCTTAGGGAACTTGTCTAAATAGGTACAAGAGCTTCTAAAAGTACATTCTATAAAAGAAATAAGACACATATCCCAACATAAAGGAAAGAGGATAAGAATTTGTCGGAGATCAACAACATCTTCAGCTATGAAACATTACTGAATTCCTACAACTAGACTATACTAAGTGAAATAGCAAGAGTAGTATCAATACAAACAACACGTACTGGTGGGCATCATCGGTCGTTCTGAACCTACCACATAATATAAAGTATACATTCAGAAGGGAACATGCAATATGAATGCTACATCACCCCAAATATCTATCCACATGTTTTCACCATCCCAGGTATAATACCTATAAACTAGCACACTTTGGACTAAATCTCCTACCTCATTCCGCTATCAACTCTAATATTTAAACATTCAATCCCTTGCCACTCTAAGGATTCCCAAGACTACCTTTTATGTCACCCTCATATCATATCATAACCTAACCCTTCTATCACATAGGGATTTCCCAAATACAAGACCGCTACCATATTAACCCACCTACTACTCTCACTCAAGTTCTCATGACAACACCTCTGCCTTTTCAGATTAGTATCCAAAACTAGTACCTTAGACCAACTCGGCCATCTTGATTCAAATCCCCATTACCAAATATTTTCTAAACACTAAACAACTATAGTCAATCTCAACACTTAAACTGTAGCACCCTGGAAAAATTTTGAGCTAAGACTCGAACCATTCTTCGTAGTGAGTAAGATTTTACCAAGGAATTTTAAATTTTCCTAAGTGTTAAGGTCACTAGATGTAGCACCTTAAGTTCCAAGAAGAACTAAATAGAGTTCATTCAAGTCATTCCTAAATTTTTCTAAGTTTTGGGTCAACTTCAAGCGAGCATAACTTTTAGCACATAATGAGTTAGGAGACCCATAAGATATCAACTGAAATATCTCTGAGTCCTCTTTCCAACGCCGTCGATTTTGCTAAATTTCGAGCTCAAATGAGGGAGATATGACCATTTAAGTGCAGCCTCTCTAGATAAGGCCTTTCCATCCAAACTAAGGAAGGGTATTTTGGTCTATTCCTTACCCAATCAGCTTAAAACAAATTTTAATAATATTTTTGGGACAAATCTGATTTGGGTCAGTTTTCAAAAATCTAAATACGCTTAGGGTTTTAGAAGAGAGTTCAAGAAGAGAAAAGAAGAGAAAAGAGGAAAGGTTCAAGACAATCAAGATTTTTGTGATCTTCGAGGGGTTTTCGCAAAGAATTTTATCCTAAGAAGTATGTGAGTTCTCATACTATTGGGTTCGTTCACCCGCACGCCAATCATGTTATTTTCAGTGCAAATTCGTTCTTAAAGTTGAAGGATTTGAGTTCTTGAAGTGTTTTCTTGAAATTCCTTTCGTATTCTTGATTGTTGGGTTTCTATGAGTTCTTGAGATAATCGTATGGATTTTAAGATTTGTTTTTGAGTAGATTCTTCTGTAGTTTGTTTGGGTGTTGATTAACACTCAGATTACACCACTTCCAATTCTAAGGGTAAAAATTATCTTTATCTAGTATAAAACCCAACGAACGGTTGGGGTCAAACACACACAGAGAAATACCGTATCGAATTCTATTAGTAAATAATGATGTGATTCTAATCGGTTATAGAAGTAGACATTGTCGAAATAAAACAAAATGAGTCAAAGGTTTGACAACGAATGTCAGATAGGGGGTTTTAAGATATCAATTAACAACTACAATAATCACTAAAACAGGGGATTAGACAAGTAGGAAGGAATTCTCGGGATGTGATCGATTATAAGTTAATTTCACTATATGGGTAATTGAAGTTTATTAATAAAGTGCTGAATCATTGTGGGTAGGCTAGACTATCGGTGCAATAGTTTTCTCTCGAACAACTATTACGGTTAAGGTGAGTTCTCGTGAACCTCGACAAGCTTGACACTACAAAACAGCCCAAAACCTTAATTTATCTACTCTCTCGAGCTAGATAGGTAGGAATGAGTCAAGATTTACACTCTCGAGCTGAACCCATAATGACCCACACACTACAATCATCAATCGATAACCTTGGTTTTAGAACCTCTCTCTCGAGCAAGCCCAAAACACTAAGCTAAATTTGTATTTGTAACTACAATTCATAAATTACTACTCACATATCGATCAAATCCACATTAAACCAACATTTAAATCATTAAACAACAATACCCATAAGCTAATTAAGCAAATAATCACATGATCACACCCCAAAAATTGGGGTATTAGCCAAGCATCATAAAAAGATAGAAATTAATACCAAAAACATTCTCCATGGTCGGGGTATTGCAATCCAAGTCTTTAAAATGATCCAAAGTGCTAAAAATCAAAGACCCACTTCGAATCTTCTTGAAAAACCCTTCAAAGTTGCTCTCCAAAGGATAATACTAAGAAAACTCTCCAAAAAATGGAATAAAACTAAAACTGGACTTCAATAATAAAAACCAGTTGCCTTTTGAACTCTATAAAAAATCAATTTATAGTTTACCATATTTCAGTTGAAAAGACCATTAAGCGAGGTAAGTCGAGTGTCGCCGACCAGGTCGGCGACGTGCCAATTGCTCCATCTCATCGCCGGTCTGCCTTGGCTTTTAATCCTCAAGGTTCTGTGACTTTAGGCAATCCAATATGTGTCACCGATTCAGTCGGCGGTCCGCCGAATGTACAAATCCATCGCCACGTTGGCTTCTCCCCAGGGTTGGTAGTCTAGAACTTTAGGCGAGCTGAAGTGCCACTCGGCGAGTCACCGAGTGGCTTTGGCGATTCTCAGCATTTTGCTATTTTCAGCCCTTTTTCATTTTTTTAGCTCATTTTCGCCCAGTAGTGTCCTTGTCTTGATCTTTTTACCTTCCTTACTATAAATAAACATTTTAGGGAAAAGGGTCAAAAATACCCCCTCAACTTTGGTGTATTACTTAACTATGCCCTTACTGTTAAAATAAAATTATTTTTACCCTCGCCATTAATAAACTTATCATTTTTACCCCTCTATGGATGAAAATCCCCAAATTAATCAAAATTAACCAGAATTCTTTTAAACGACCCATCAGTCTCTTCTTCAAATCCAATCTCACCCATTATAACAAATTCTCCAACTCACACCAAATTAAACCTCCAAGATTCAAATAAAAAAAACATTGGATTGGATTGAACTTTGAAAAGATCTGTAACTTTCCAAGTAATTTCATGGATAGCCACTGAATTGAATTTAAGGCTTTTTCTTTTTCTTCAATTGGAACTGAAGTTTGAAGAACCAGAAGTTCCACCATTTCAAAAAAGAAAAGAAAAAACTTGAGCTTGATTAGATAATTGGAAGTCGCGAGTTAGGAATTTGTTGTGAATGGATTTTGTTTCAATTTTTTTTGTTGTTGATTCCATACCATTTCATGGTTATCCATTGATTGGAGAGGATCAATTTGAAAAAGGCAATGTCCCATTGAAGCTTAATCGAAGGTCAAATTTGAAAAATTGAATTGCCGCAAAAAAGCTTCGTTTTGAGTGAATAATATTGTAAAAGATTGAAAACTTTTTGGAGAGTATAGGTATGACATTTGATATAATTTGGTGAATGATTCCATGCTTTGGGGCTGAATTTCTTGAATAGGGTTATTTAGATCTGCGTCCATGGCCACGTTGTTCAATGTTGAAGGATGCTTGAGGGAAATAGATCACCATCGAGATATTGCTTTCGAGAATTTCATCTTGAATGACTCGATTGTCATACAAGATTTTAGAATAGAAATGGACTTTGGGTATTGTTTGCCTAAGTGGAATCAACAAAATTAATCGAAAATAGTATTTGGTTGGCTTGGGAAAAATGAAAATGATATTTGGATTTTCTTAAAGGAAATAGATCTCCATGTTCCTTGCACTTCACCTCTTACGTTGTCCACATAAATGTTTGCATACACACCTTGCATTGGATATTCATGGCCTTCTTGTTCGCGTCAAGTTGGCCTCCTTTTGCGCCTTTCATCTTCTCGATGTTCTTCTCACGAGCCATCTTGGATTTCTGACCGTTGCATCCACTCATTACTGCTGAAATGGACGTTAATTGAAACCCTAGAGATCTCTTCTGTTATAGGAGGAAAATAGTGGCCAGGATACGGCCCATTTGACTTGAAATGCATTTTAATTAAATGGGTTGTGGGTCGGGTTATTGAAAAATATTTTAAACGGATAATTTTGATTGAAATTGGGTAATTGAAGTCAATTTGGGAGATTCCATCTAAATCAGGGGTATATGTGATAAGTTTGTAAACGCCGAGGGTAAAAATAACTCTATTTTAACGGTAAGGGCATAGTTAACTAATAAACCAAAGTTGAGGGGTATTTTTGACCCTTTTCCCTTTTACATTTTAACATCAGTTTGGAGCAAAGATTAGGCATTTGAGGACTTAAACTATCAAAACAAAGCCCTAAATGAGTCAAAATCTAGGACTCATCAACACCCCTAACTTAAACTTTTGTTTTTCCTTAAGTAAAACTCAAGATCAATCAGTTCAACAAGGATGTCTACAAACAATGCTACTCAAGTCTCAACATACATGCACACAAGAGATTCAAACTATACATGCAATGTTCAATTATGCACTCTAAGTTTCAAATTGTGACTAATCATCATCAAATGGACTCAAATTCACAATGCTTGCTTCAAATGCAAGTTCAAGCTCAACAAAAGCATTCAGATGCCCTCACATCAATAACGATTCCATGCTCACATAAATTTTATCAACGTAAAGAATTTGGAATTAGAAACAACTCTCACTCTCTTAAAAACAAATACATGCATGATCGTTCCCCATAGGCTTGCACGTATTTTCCAATCAACATGATAATAAGCTCATTCAAGATCACAAAGGTATTTTAAGGCTTGTAATGGGGCTGAGGGTAATGGTATGATTATTTAGGCTTAGTGACCTTTTCCTTTATGAAGCATGGCCTGCATTTCATTCTTTCACCTTCTCTACAACACTTTTTTATTCTAAAAATCCACACCCTATTCTTTTAAGCACAACTTATTGGATACCCCATTTCTTTTTCTCATATTACACCCTTTATTTCAACAATATTTCTCTTTTTCAATCTTTTTCATCTTTATTTCTTCTTCTCTTTTTTTTAATATGGAGGGATTCCATCTTTTTCAACAAGATCTTTCAAAGGGGGGAATTTCTCAAACTTCTCAAACTTCTTGATTTACCTCCTTTTTCACCACACCCCCAACTTAGGATTTTGGCCTAAGTTGGCTATTTATAACAACCAATGACTCATAAAGATTATAGGTGGGAAATAAAAGGGGTCATTTGCATTTAAGGTTCTTCCAAAGAAAAGGATAGGCTCAAATGGTGTCAAGTTAGGTTCACATTCTCACAAGGTGGTCACAAAGAGGTATAATGGAAAAATTGGTTCACTCTCCACAAATTGTGCCTAAGATCATCTCTATCCACTCGCATTAGCCAATCGTACCAATGAGGTAAGTTCTAGGTATAACAAGCTGCATTACAACTCAATCTCACCACACATGACATCCAACACAACTATCAAAAAACAAGACTTAACCATTTTTGCAAACGTGCAATGGTCATCACAAGAGTTCCACTCAATAAATCGCATAGTCACAATAAGATGCTACGAGTTCACATATGACTTATGCAACTCAATTTGCCTCATCGAATTTTCACACACATGTCGTTCAAACAAGAGCACTATTCAAGTCATCGGTATTGACCAAAACCATCACTCGAAATTACAAGAAATAAACACCACAAAATGATCAGGAATTTGATTACAACCAAAAAAGATTTATAATGGGATTCGGAAAACCAACCTTTGATGCCAAAAATTTGGAAAGCTAGGAAGCAATGTAATCCTAAAATCCACTCCGAGCACAAAATCCCAAATAAAGTGAGAACAATAATGCAGAAAAAACAATATAAGCGATTGTGAGAGCAAGGAAATTGAAAAGTATGAAAATGAAGAGATTTTTGAATTTAAAACGGTTTGGCCTTTTAAAAATCTTCTGTTCAAGCGCTTGTCGGCGACGTAAGTCGTGGTCGCCAACCCACTCGGTGATGCGCCGAGTCTCCCTTTAGCTCGCCGAGTTTTACAGAATCCCCAGAAATTTGGGTGGTTCAAATGGCGATCCAAGTCGGACTCGCCAACCTGTTCGGCGAGTCGCCGACTGGACTTTTAGCTCGGCTACTGCTCATTTTCCTACACTTTCAACTTTCCAACCTGCACAATCAACACCCGTTATTCAAAAGTGATATTAAAAACATCAAAAACTTGGGTTGCCTCCCAAGAAGCGCCTTATTTAATGTCGTGGCACGACAAAGATACCAATTCAAGCTACATTTTTGGGATTGTCCATTGCATTGTTTCCATTGGTACTCATTGCGCCACATGTGAAAAAAAACAACAAACAACAACAAACAATAAATGGGTTCAACTATAACACAATAAAATCACAAATCCACTTCAAAAAGAGAATTCAATAACACCACTCCCCGACAACAGTGCCATTTTGATTAACTCTCAGATTACACCACTTCCAATTTTAGGTGTAAAAATGATTGTTATCTAGTACAAAACCCAACAAAAGGTTGGAGTCGAACCCACAGGGAGCGGTACCTTTTCAAATTTTATTAGGAAGTAAAGATGTGATTCTAATCGATTATAAAAGTACACATTATCAAATCAAACAAAATAAGTCAAAGGTTTGACAACGAATGTCACATGGGGGGTTTTAAGATATCAATTAACAACTACAATAATCACTAAAATAGGGGAATAGACAAGTAGGAAGGAATTCTCGGGATGTGATCGATTATAAGCTAATTTCACTATATGGGTAATTGAAGTTTATTAATAAAGTGTTGAATCACTGTGGGTAGGCTAGACTATAGGTGCAATAGTTTTCTCTCGAACACTATTATGGTTCAGGTGAGTTCTCTCGAACCTCGACAATCTTAACACTATAAAATAGACCAAAACCTTAATTTATCTACTATCTCGAGCTAGATAGGTAGGAATGAGTCAAGATTCACTCTCTCGAGATGAACCCATAACGACCCACACATTGCAATCATCAATCAATAACCTTGGTTTTAGAACCTCTCTCTCGAGCAAGCCCAAAACACTAAGCTAAAACTGTATTTGCAACTACAATTCATAAATTACTACTCACATATCGATCAAACCCACATTAAACCAACATTTAAATTATTAAACAACAATACCCATAAGCTAATTAAGCAAATAATCGCATGATCACACCCCAAGAATTGGGGTTTTAGACAAACATCATAAAAAGATAGAAATTAATACCAAAAATATTCTCCATGGTTTGGGTATTGCAATCCAAGTCTTTAAAATGATCCAAAGTGCTAAAAATCAAAGACCCACTTTGAATCTTCTTGAAAAACCCTTCAAAGTTGTTCTCCAATGGAAAATACTAAGAAAACTCTCCAAAAATGGAAGAAAACCAAAGCTGGGCTTCAATAATAAAAATCAGGTGTCGTTTGAACTCTGTAAAAAATCAATTTATAGTTTACCAAATTTCAGCTGAAAAGACCATTAGGTGAGGAAAGTCAAGCGTCACCGACCAAGTCGGCGACGCGCCAATTACTCCATATCATCATCGGTCTTCCTTACCTTTTAATCCTCAAGGTTCTGTGACTTTAGGCAATTTAGAATGTGTCGCGGATCCAGTTGGTGGTCCTCTGAATGTCCAAATCCATCGCCAAGTTAGCTTCTTCCAAGGGCTGGCAGTCTGGAACTTTAGGAGATCTAAAGTGCCACTCGGCGAGTCGCCGAGTGGCTTTGGCGATTCTCAACATTTTTCTATCTTCAGCCTTTTTTCATTTTTTTGGCTACATTTTGCCTAGTCGTATCCTTGCCTTGCTCCTTTTACCTTCCTTACTACAAATCAACATTTTAACATCAGTTTGGAGCATAAATTAGGCATTTGAGGACTATAAACTATCAAAACAAAGCCCTAAATGAGTCAAAATCTAGGACTCATCAGGTATTCAAATCTAAGTGATTGGGGAAGAAATTTTTTGATTCAAGGTGAGTTAGGGTGAGAAAACAATAAAGAAAAATCATCGGGGTTTTTAGGTTTGGGCCTGGTGCCCTACGTCAGCCAGTGTGCCCCAATCACACCTCTGAAGGTAGAGGGATGGTGCTCTATGCCACTCAGTGCACCATGGTCACCTGCCCCCACCCCTTCTCCATCATTTTGCCCGTCTAAGTTCTTTAAAAGGGTTCCTTCAATCCCTATCGATTCTAAACACTCTAAACTACTTCTAAATATCTGGAAAAATCATTCATAACATGAATCATAACCTTGAATCCATAATTCAAATTCAAGGTAGATTTAAGAGTTAAGTCTTAAGAGTTCTTAAGAGTTGTTTGAGAAAGTCCCTTTGCGTCTTTTCGAGGAGTCTTCTACAATTACTTATGAATTTTTTCAAGAATCGAGTAAGTGAATATGAGATGAGGAGAATGTATTCATGAGTCTAATTTATCATTAAAATCCTTGAGTCGAGTCGTTCATGCCCATAAATTTTGTATGAACTCCATAATTTGAGTATCTTTGAGAGGAGTAGTATCTTCAAGTTCTAAGTCTTGAGTATTGAGTTCCTAATCCTTTTGAGATTATATTCCTAATCATAGGGATTACTACATGTTACCTATGAAGGTCCTTGAGTTGAGTTGCTCATGCCCATAATTCTGCATGACCCCTATAAGTCAAGAAGTCTTGAGATGAGAAGTATCATAGAGTCCTTGAGTTTAGTAGTTCAAGCCAATAATTTTGCATGAACCGTCTGAGTTGAGAATTCCTAAGATGAGTAGTATCATTGCATTTTTTAGTTCTATGTATGGTTATTGAAAACCTTGAATTGAGTCGTTCACGTCCATAATTTGGCATGAACCCTATTTTGAGAAGTCTTTTGCAAACCTTTTTAAAAACTTGTTTTAAGACTTGAGCATATGAGTTGAGGAAGAGTAGAGCTGAGTTCATTTTCTTTAAAATAATATATGGGAACTAAGTAATCCCAAGAGTAAATGTTTTTACATTTAAGTAGAGAGGAAACACTGATTTCCAAAAGAGTTTTCATGAGAAGTTCTGAGTACCGTCTCTTTTAAGAGAAAGAATTTTCAAGTATGAGTATAAGGGGACTATGTATTCCCAGAGGCATCAATTTTTACATTGATAAAAGAGAAACTTAGATTTCTAAATGAGTTATGAGTTTGAAAGTTATTTCAAGAGTAGCTACCTCTTTTAAGAGCGTAGTTTGAGAAATTATCTTAAGCCACATAAAGAGTTATGTTTTCTTAAAAACATATGAGCTAGTATATTTTGGGAGTAGTATTGAGCACCGATATGGGGGAGAGTTCATACAACTCACACCCCCCATAAACCATGTAGCCAACGTGGATAGAAAGGGTCATACTTTTTAGATGATTCCTTAATTCTTTTTAGCATATACTAGTAGATTCACTTAATAGTAGGTTCTATACCCTGGCAAAGTATAGGACAGCTCTGGCAGTGCGGGCTAGATGATGTATCATCACATAGCTCATAGTAATGGTTGTCGATTAGAGAATCTCCCACATAATTATATTGTATTTTTACATACAAAAGAGTTATTATTTTATTTTTACATACAAATGAGTTGCTATCCACTGTTTTATAGCTTTCCATATATTGCATCTTTTATTGTTGTTTTATCCAGAGTTGAGTCTCTTATTATTGAATTGAGCCCTATTTTTCTCTGAGTTGAGTTGAACTATGTTTCACAAAGTTGAGTCTCCTATTATTGAGTTGAGCCCTATTTTTCTCTGAGTTGAGTTGAACTATGCTTCTTTGAGTCGAGTTGAGTTGAGTTGAGTGAGTTGAGAAGAGGTAAGTATCTTTCTTTTCCACCAGTCAAGCTTATGTTTATGTTTTAGAATTCCCCTCACATGCTCGTACATTACATGTACTGATGTCATTTGGCCTGCATCATTTTATGATGCAGATACAGGTAGCTAGGGTCATCAACAGGCACTTCATTGATACCACTTGCAGTTCGAGTTAGCTATGGTGAGCCTCCTTCATTCCGGAGGATTTCATTTACAATTCAGTTTTTTCAGGATTTCGTGGGTCTTGTCCTGACTTCCCTCTTTGTCTTTGAAGGCTTCATAGATAGACAGTAGAGTTTGAGAAGTCTGTTAATTTATTTTGTTAAATGTTTTTAAGACATGAGTTGCCTATTTTAGCTAGTTGAATATTCTATTATATTCAGAGTTAATCATTTGAGTCAGAGCTTTGTATCTGAATTCTATGAATTTTATCCAGTTTTAAGCTTTGTATGCTTGAGCTAGTTTTTCGCTTGTAGTCAGTCAGGATGAGGGTTCGCTTGGGGACCAGCAATGGTTCTCAAGTTTTGGCCACGTCTAGGGTGTAGACTCAGGTTGTGACATAAATTATGCACCAGACCTCGGTCATCAGCCTGACCTAGTAACCACAACTTAGCAAAATAGATAACATACAATTATAAGCACACGTATAGCATAGCCCGAACTCTCGGTCTTCACCCTGAATTGATATGGACAATTATTATGAACAACATCAACATCAGCACAACAAGACATATATGACTCATCACACCTTTCAAGTAACTCGGACCTTCTAAGGATCCTTAAAACATCATTCGCAATGTTTAACATGCAAACCTGGTCTACACAAAAAAGTTTCCAGCATTTAAACACAAATCTCAGTCACTCATGGACCCACATGCACAATCACATTATGAAGAAGTAAATTAGTTCACTCATGGAACCAATATGTAAATTTGGTTCTCTCATGGAACTCACTCCCAAACTGTTAGTGTATCGGCGTGGTTCCGAGCCAATTAGAGTTAATATTTATATCAGGGGTGGTATCTGAGCCATCATTATTAGTGTACCGGCATGGTAATCGAGCCAAATATATATATGTATATCCCCGTATCAGGCATGGTATCCGAGCCAATCGTTAGTATATACCAGATGTGGTATTCGAGTCACCCATGGGGATATCATGTACTAGGTGTAGTACCCGAGCCAACCAGCAATCACAAAAAATCATGCATAATCACAAACATAATGAATAATAATACTTGAAACCTCAAGTCACAAAAATATGTTCATTGCATGAAATTATCAACACGATATCATTTCATATGCTTTCATATGTATTCCCTAACATGCATTACACAAGTGATACTAATAAGCAGTAAACATGCATACATACATATATTGGACAACACAACCATACCAATATATTAATGGCCCAACATTGAACCACATTATAAGTACACATGGGTTCCCGTTGATTACCACAATTACCAGAAATGACTATAACCCAACAATTTCATAACACTTAACCTTACAATTATCACAAAATCACCCAAAAAAAAACTCAAACTTAACTATCAAGAACTAGAGAACCACCCCCTAGTCATTATCTTTTCCCGCCTTGACAACAATAAACAACAACATTTAACCATTCAGACTCTGTGACCCAAGTCCTAGGCATGAAATCTCCCGTCAATCTACAAAATATCATGTAATTAAAAACATGTCTAAACTACTCAGTTAAAAAAAAACCTAACCTACCTAGACGTCAAGCTTCTGCGACAAGTAAGTTGTGCGGCTGATGATCTTCCTTCTTATTCACATTTATGAAGTCTAAATCATCTAATAATAACAATTGTAAGAGTAATTAATAAACTTCTTTTCCAACAAATACTTTGAAATTCAGACCCACTAGTTCTACCCTCCAATCTACTCAAAAACTCTATATTTTGAAAGGGTTAGATCAATTTCTAGTCCCAAGGATAATCTATCAATGCTAACTCAAATTCAAGAGATTTTCAACCTATTAATTTCCTTTACATCGGAAAATTCTACCTAGGTTAACTTTCTATCCCCCACCATGATCAATCTAATGTTATTCAAGGATAAAGAATCAAATGAGTGTTAGAAAGAATCAAATGAGTGTTAGATCGATGAAAGGACTTACCCTGAAGGAGGAAATCAATGGAAAATTGAAGAAATCACCATATCGTAGCTCTACCCAGACCTTGAATAAGGTTTAGCAGTAAAATAACATTTTAGGTCTGAAAATTGCATTTAACTGCGTGTAGCCCATTGTAGCAGTCCCGTTATAGCGGCCTCATCTTATCAGCACGGACAATCTTTGGTAAAATGGTCATAACTTTTTATTACGAACTCTAAATTATGCAAACGTGGTGGAGTTGGAAAGAAGACTAATAGACCTTTAATTTGATAGGTTATGGGTCACCTAATTCATTATAGTCTGAGACATATGGTTGTTTGAAGTTGACCTTAGTTTAAACTTAAGCCCAAAACTAAATCGTAAAGGCACTTTCAACTGAACTTTGTGATAGGGGGCATTGTACGACCATAATTCATAACTAATGCACACGCAACCAAGGAATTGATCCTAACCTTGTGACGAATGAACTTTGTGATAGGGGGTATTGTACGACCATATATATTTGAGTTATAACCTTAATATTGACACATGTAATCATCAAATACAACATATATCTAGCATATCTCTTCTTTCTATTCTAAAACTCACTCACCTTTCTCCCTCTCTCCCAATCTTGATCATTTCTCTTCTCCTTCTAATAGCCTTAATATATCGAATACAGTCTAATATATATATATATATATATATATATATA
>JAJOOO010010307.1:0-21715 GCA_029582685.1 Solanum piurae
TTACAAAGAACAATTTATTATTCACATATAATACAAGTTTTATTGATGGATAATACATTTATCACACATTTTAATACACTTATAATACAATGTGCCAACTTCTTACCAAATAAGCATAATATATTTTTAAAAATAATTATAATACATATATGTTGCATACTTAATTCACTTTTAATACATATTGCAGATTTAATATAGTATTGCTATAAATGGTAATAAATAAAGAGTATCGCTAAAATCAGTAATTATTTATTAAAAGGCACTCATCCAAGTAATTTTTCCTTGGAAGAATTTATTGGGCCTCATCGCAACTTTCACAAGAAAACCTTTTTAACCAAGCCCAATAATACAAGTTGCTCTCTGGAAATAGCCATGCTATGGACTTTTCTTCTATTGGATTGCACTTGTTGGATATTGTATACTCTTTTAACAACTTCAAAAAATTTGTTTAATATGTTCCCCATTTAATTTTGTTTGTGTAAAGTTAGGCGAAGTTTACAAATATTCATTTTTTATCGCTATTTAATTTTATATTTAAAGTTTGAAACAAATTACAAGTATATTTGTTTTGAAAACAATTTTAGATATGTGTAAATGAAGTTGTGAAATTCACATCTAATTTTGAGTTAATTTTATCTGAAATAGGGCTTGATAAGATTAACTTCAGACAGTTTTCATTCAAGTTATAAACTTGATTTGATCAAACTTTTCATACTTTTTTATTAAGTTTTGTTTGCCGGGCAAACACTAACTTCATTAAAGACCATAAATTCAATGAAGATGTCTATATTTAATATTGATTTTTACAATAAGAGAGAAAAAATATAGAGAGAGCGAAAGAGGATAAAAAAAGAGAGAATATAGGCAAATTAGGATTAGAGAGAATTAAAGATATCAAATTTTGTTTTCCGATAAAATAACAAAAAAAAACACTTTCACTATTAAAGTGATAATAAGTTATCCAAGACATTTATGAAAAAAAAAAAATCATGAAAAAATATTACTTTACTATCTTCACGTAATATATTATATATGTGTGTGTGACTGTGTGCTGGTGTGTTCACAAATCACACTAACAATTTATTTATTTTTCAAAAAATATCATTTCAACCCAAACTAAAAAAAGTTGTTAAGTTGTTGATCATTAAAAAACCCTTCCCTTTAGATATTTACCCCACCATATATTATATGATTTTATTATTTTACCCATTGTTTCACTCTCCAACCGTCCAAAAACATTTTGATTGGTTTTCTTTAGTTTGATTCCACGATTGAGGCAAAGTATAATTAAATAAATAAATGCCCTCCACGTGTGCAAATAATAGGTTGCCACGACATTACAAGATTAGACTTTAATTAATACTTAATTAATTATAATCTATACTTTTATTAATCGGTGCCGACTTTTGTTTGACGTTTTCTCATATTATTTGTTTATTAATAGAATAATAAAATATAAGTTTGTTGCGTAATAGAATTCTCTTACTCATGGAAGTTTCCTTTCATTCCCCATACTTCTAGACTATTCCCTTGATACTAGACAAATTATTAGCATTTTATTGTATCGTATAGTTTAAATTCATTGTTAAGTAATAACGAAAAAGTTAAGTAATAATGAAAAATCTCATTTTGCATAATGATCAATTGGTGTGATCGCATTATTACCTTATATTTTCTTCTCATTTTATTTTCACTTATTGTTTAATAGTCATATTTATATTTTACCATCTATTTTTATTGTAGTTCTAGTCTCGTACCTTATTTTCTTGTATGTTTATCATTCAAATTGTTAGTGTGACATTACGTAAAGACGAGGATGATATTATATATCCAAACATTGTTTTTTCATTAAAATAATACAATTCAATTTTTTTTAAATAATATTTTTTTATCTTCTTACCGAACATATAAAAAAAAGTAAAAAATTGTTTTTTTGGGAAAATATTTTCCATTAAAATATATGGGTTGATCCCTTTCATTCACATATATGGAAAAATTTATTTAAATTATTTTCAGAATTATGTTATGCTCAAATATAAATATTCTTTTATAATATTAATTTATATGTAACTTATATTACTGTTTATCGTGAATGTATTTCCCGTGTTCCATGTCTTTCTAGATTGTTCCATTGACATTTAGATGATTAGTGCAATTTTTTATTGTGGAATTATATCACTTCGACATTTGTTATCTTTATAATATTTTATTAAATGAAATAATCTAAATTTAAAAAATTATAATTGGTCCATTCATATAAAAAATATATGTTACATTTTAAGTTATTTTAAACTTATATTTAGAGTAACAGTATGTTCTACTAATATTATAAAAAAAAAGAAAAAAAGATAACGTTATCTTATTACAATAAAAACAAATTTTTAGCAATAATAAATATGTGTATTTATAAATAATGTTAAAATTTTACCCGCATTAGTTAATATTCATTAGATCTAATATCATTATAGGCTTTAAAAATATTTATAAAAAATGTACATTAATTATCTCTAAAGATTATTTTTAGTGTACTGCCTATACATAAATTTAGATTTTTCAAAAAAAAAAAATTTGCGTAAGAGAATTCTCCACATCATGAATGTTTTCTCTTGTTCCATATTTCTGGATTGTGATTGGCATTTAGACAATTAGTGGCATTTTTACTTCTTTTTTGTTTATTTCTAGTTTGTTCCATTGTGACATTTTAGACTATTAGTTGTATTCTAATTTTTTTATTTTTTTATTGTGGTTTGATTGGGGATGGTAGTAACTTTAGGAGGAGATAGTGTAAGACTTATGAATCTATTAATTAAATTATATTAAAATTTAATACTCTTAGTGCTAGTTGACTACTTTTGACAATAATGTGCTAACTTTTACAGTAATATTTTAAAGCATCTCCTTTTGACTTTCACCTAAGTTGAAAGCTATTTTCATTTTCGTCCATTAATCTTTTATTAAAAAAATATTGCGTTTGACCTAAGAAGGCACTCACTATACTTAAACATTATATTTTGTTGGTCTTCAATCAAAATGAGTATTTCAACTTCATTGATTCTGAATATTAGGAAAACAATGTCAAGTATTGATCTAATTATATTTTAAAAGTGATACTTGGGTATATTTACGCATTTTTCATACAAAATTATTGTTTAACAGAAAAAATTAGTGGGCTCAATAGTATTGAAAACAGTAGTATTAATAATACAATAAGTAAATGGAGGTAGTTAAAGGAAGTTAGTTACAGGCTGTCAGTACGGTTGAGTTTGTTAGAAACAGAATTACAACACATTTTACATTGAGCTTCTTAGTTAGTTAAAGGTGTTTTCTATACGATTGTATCATCTATATAAGGAGCCTTCTTCTTTAGTTGTAAATATTGAAATTGTGCAATATACAAAATATCTTCTACTAAATCAGTTCTTCTCCTTTATACTTTCATCCATGGAAACTTGACTTCCATGGATCCTACTGCATAATTACAAAGTTTTCATGGTATCAGAGCATCGAAACTAGGATCTTCTCAGCTACGTATAGTCGACATCAGATCGTCATCTACTCTTCGCAATGGCTGAATTAATAGTCGCGACTCTTGAACACAGTCATCCACTTTACCTTCAAGTTTCAGATATGCCTGGTGCATCTCTCATTGCGACAAAACTCACAGGTCCAGAAAATTATGGCCTATGGAGTAGATCGTTACGTCTTGCACTGTTGGTGAAAAACAAGCTTGGTTTTGTGGATGGAACTTGCCTAAAAAGCTCATTCAAAGGGGATTTAGCAACACAATGGTAAAGATGCAATGATGTAGTGTTGTCCTGGATAAGCAGCATTGTGGCTTCAGAATTGCTCACCTCCATTGTTTATGTTTCAAATGCCAAACGTGTGTGGGATGACTTCAAGGAGAGATTTGATAAATCAAATCTCACTAGAGTGTATCAACTCTGGGCAGAGGTATCGTCTCTGAAACAAGGTATTGGTTCTGTTACAATTTATTTTTTGAAATTGAGGGATCTATGGGATGAATTAGATGTGTTAGTTCCCTCACCTCTATGTAGTTGTGATGAAGCTAAACCATACATAGAACATCTAAGTCAACCGAGGTTATTGATGTTTCTAATGGGCTTGAATGAGTCCTACAATCATGTGAGGAGTGATCTGTTACTTAAAACTGTGGTGCCTACTGTCAATCAAGCATATGCTACAGTAGTGAAAGAAGAGAGTCAGAGGTTACTAGGTGTGGTGGACATTAACAAGGAGCCTCTCACCATGCTGGTCAACAGAAGACAAAATTTCAAAAGGAAGAAATTATTAGATGTAGCATGTGATCATTGTGGTTACAGGAATCACTTGAGTAAGAACTGCTACAGGGATCATTGGTTATCCTGATGATTTCAAGAGTAAAAGGAAGCAACTACCTGCTTATCCACAAGGGAACACTGGTACCTATCCTCATCCTCAAGGCAACACTGGCTATAAAACAGCTAACACAATGCAAAATGTTGATCATGGTGTCAAGTCATATGCTAACTATGCTGTCAATGATATGCAAGGCCATGGATTTCAGCTTACTGAGGAGGAGTTCAATCATGTCCAGAATATGAGACATAACACAAGCACATGTCTTACAAACACTGGAGATGTTTGTCAGTGCAAGGCTAATCTAGCAGGTAATGTATCTCTGACACCTCCCATTTATGAGCATACTTGGATCATTGATTCAGGGACAACTTATCACATTGCCTCTTTTGAAGATCTTTTAGTTACAAGGAGTTATGTAGGTAGTCAGAGAACTAGCAATGTTCAATTTCCCACAGGTAATAGGGCTTACATTAAGGGAACTGGCAGCTAATTAGTTTTGGGGAACTACAAGGTGGATGATGTTCTACATGTCCCAGACTTCAAGTTCAACTTGTTGTCAGTGGCAAAATTAACCAAGGATCTCTTGTGTAGTGTTAGATTCTTCCCTAACTTCTGTGTGTTGCAGGCCCTTTCCAATGGGAAGGTGATTGGGATTGGTAGAGAACATGAAGGATTATATCTTCTGAAAGACATAACAAAGGCAGTAGCCAGGGCATGTTCTGCTGTTAAGAATGACAACTTCACTCTGTGGCATTTGAGGCTTGGACATCCTTCTTTTCATGTTATGCAACATATATCTTCCATTAGCCTTCCTTCTTCTGCTCATACATGTTGTCATATATGTCCACAAGGCAAACAAAGTAGGCCTAAATTTCTAGTTAGCTTACATAGTTCTAGTGTTGTATTTCAGTTGATACATGTTGATGTATGGGGTCCCTATAAAACTCCAACTTATGACATAAAATTGTACTTTGTGACTGTAGTAGATGATTACAGTAGATTTATTTGGGCTTGCCTGATTCAATCAAAGGTTGAGGTTTTTTTTTGTATTAAATTTTTTTTATAATGGTGAACACTGAGTTTGATACTAAAGTGAAAGTACTGAGGTCTGATAATGGTACTGAATTCACGAACTATAATTGTAGAGAATTATTTGCTTCTTTTGAAATTGTGCATCAAACTTCCTGTGCATACACACCCCATCAAAATGGGGTGGTTGAAAGGAAACATAGACATATATTGAACATTGCTAGGGCCTTAAGGTTGCAATCTAATATGCCTATTTCTTATTGGGGTCACTGTATTAAGACAACAGTTTATCTGATCAACAAAATTCCCTCAGCAGTATTACAAGGAAGGTCCCCTCATGAGCTATTGTATGGCACTAAACCTTCACTAGAACACCTCAGGGTGTTTGGTTGTCTTTGTTTCACTTCTGTTTTGCCCAGGTCTGATAAATTTGCTGCCAAAGCTAGGAAGAGAGTATTGATGGGGTATGCAGAAACACAAAAGAGATATAGAGTTCTTGATTTAGAGACTCACTCATTTCACATTAGTAGAGATGTTACATTTGTAGAGAGCAAGTTCCCTTTTCAGACCAAATATCAAATGGAACCTGCTCCTCCTGATCAACTTGTGACTTCATACATACCACATGTTGATCCTCTCACTGATACACATTCAGCTGAGTCTATAGTTCCCACACAAGAAGAGGAGTTCAGTGATGTTTCTGATGACAATCCTAATCCAGATTCAGAACAGGATAAAGACATGTTAAGATCAACAGTTTCCAGGCCAACTATTGAAGAAGGCACTGATATACTGCCTAATGTGGTAAATTCTGAGCCTATTTCTACAAGACCAAGTAGGTCCAGTAAGCCTCCTATTTGGCATAAGGACTATGTAGTCCTAACTTCTTCCAAACAAGCTCACAATACATGTCTTTATCCCATCAGTAACTATGTTGATTATTCAAGATTGAATGGCTCTTACATGTCATTCTTAGCCTCTCTTTCTACTATATCTGAGCCTAATACATTCAAAGAAGCTTCAAAGTATCCAGAGTGGATAGTTGTAATGCAAGATGAAATCACAGCTTTAGAACTCAACAAAACTTGGGCTATAGTGGATCTACCACCTGACAAAAAGGCCATTGTGTCTAAATGGGTGTACAAAGTAAAACTTCAAGCCAATGGTGAAGTTGAAAGGTACAAAGCAAGATTGGTAGCTAAGGGTTACAATCAACAAGAGGGACTTGATTACCATGAGACATTTTCACCTGTAGCAAATATGGTCACAGTTAGGACTGTTATCAGTGTGGAAGCTTCACACAACTGGACTCTACATCAAATGGATGTCCACAATGCATTCTTACAAGGTTATCTAGTTGAGGATGTGTATATGGAGATGCCTCAAGGTTTTCAAAGGCAGGGGGGAATACAAAGTATGCAAACTACTTAAATCTCTTTATGGTTTAAAACAAGTTTTCAGGCAGTGGAATTTGAAACTTACTGAAGTACTATTAGCTAATGGTTACTCACAAAGTGCATATGATCACTCTCTTTTCACAAAAAGAGATGGTCAATATATAGATGTGATTCTTATATATGTGGATGATCTTTTGTTAACATGCAGTAGTGATAAGCTAATACAAGAGTTAAAAGATTCCCTTCACAGCAAGTTCAAAATGAAAGATCTTGGTAAGCTTAAATACTTCCTTGACATTAAAGTATTGAGGTCCAGAACTGGTATACTGCTAAACCAGAGGAAATATACTCTTGAGCTGATTTCAGATACTGGTCTTAGTGGGGCAAAACCTGTAACTACACCTCTAGAGGCAAACACTAAGCTCACTACAGTTGAATATGATAAACTAACTGGAGTAACTGATGATCATATGCTCAAGGACATCACAAGCTATCAAAGATTAGTGGGGAGATTGTTGTATTTAACTATCACTAGGCCGGATATTAGCTTTGTTGTTCAAGTTTTGTCACAATTCATGCAACAACCCAAGGTATCGCACTGGGAAGCAACTCTAAGGCTAGTTAGATACATCAAATGTAGCCCTGGACAAGGCATATTGTTAAGTAGTAAAAGAAGTGTAGAACTTGAGGCATTCTGTGACTCAAACTGGGCAACTTGTCCCAACACCAGAAAGTCTGTAACTGGGTATATGGTGAAGCTGGGAGATTCTCTTATATCTTGGAAATCCAAAAAACAACACACAGTGAGCAGAAGCTCAGCAGAAGTAGAGTACAAGAGTATGGAAGGAGTTGTTGCATAAATCATTTGGCTGGTAGGAGTGTTGAAATAATTGAATGTTGTCATTACAACGCCTGTGAAACTACATTGTGACAGTAAAGCAGTATTACAAATTGCAGCTAATCCTATTTTTCATGAAAGGGCCAAACACTTTGAGATTGATTGTCACTTTATAAGGGAGAGAATCAAGAATGGTTTGATATTGCCTACTTATGTTAACACCAAACAACAACCAGCTGATCTACTCACAAAGGGCCTAGGTGCAACTGCTCATAACATGTTGTTATCCAAGCTTGGAGTCTTCAACCTATACTCAGACTAAAGCTTGAGGGAGAATATTGAAAACAATAGTATTAATAATACAATAAGTAAATGGAGGTAGTTAAAGGAAGTTAGTTACAAGCTGTCAGTACGGTTGAGTTTGTTAGAAACAGAATTACAACACATTTTACATTGAGCTTCTTAGTTAGTTAAATGTGCTTTCTATACGATTGTATCATCTATATAAGGAGCCTTCTTCTTCAGTTGTAAATATTGAAATTGTGCAATATATAAAATATCTTCTACTAAATCGGTTCTTCTCCTTTATACTTTCATCCATGGAAGTTTGACTTCCATGGATCCTACTGCATAATTACAAAGTTTTCAAATAGAATTCATAAAGATGTAAACCTGGACCTCCTTATGTATTGTCAAGAATAAACCAATCATATCTTTGAGATGCTTGGTCAAGAGAATATACCGCTATTTTTATAAATATGAGCTAGGGTTTAAAGTAAAATAATCTTCAATAACGTAATCCTAACTGAAATTGAACTCGTCTAGTAGAGTTCTAAAATAGTTAGATATCTACACCTTCATATGATTTGTTTTTTTATTGGAAAAGCACCCATCAATGTCAAGCATATTGAATTTCTTTCGAGAGAATGCCATTTTATAGAGATTGGAACAACATTTCGTTTGAAATTACTACACAAACAAGGTACCAATATACATTGCTAGACAGAGGAAAAGAGGTTGTGGAAAGGGACATTTTCAAAGATGCACTTGTTCCTTTCTTTCCATATGTGCCACAATATTGAGTAAGCAATAAAGATATAACGTAACCAACAAGAGTTGTGGTGGAGTGGTAAGTACTTCTTCATTCTTAATCAAAGGTCTCGAATTCAAGTCCCCTGATTATGATGGAATCGTCTTTATAAAGGTGTCATGATTTCATTTTGTTCGAAAATATGGAAGAGCTATTTTGTTGATGAGGTATGGAGTAACTTATAACAAAGAGAATTGTGAAAAGAGCATTGTTAGACCGGCCCCAAATAGTTTGATCTTGCTTGATAAAATATTGAGGAATACAACAAGAATCGATTAAGTAATGAATATTAATGGAAGGTATAAATCAAAAGATTATTTGGAAAAGTTCATCTTAAATTATTTGTAGTTTTTGAGGATAATAATTATTATTTAAGAAAAAATCTAAAATATTATTTCATCTTAAACTTTTAAAGTAATAAATAGTTTAAATTTTAAATATTACGACAAATAATGTGAGACGATCTAGGGAGTTCGGAGTACTCTTACGAGTCGTTTGATAGAGTGTATCAGAAGAAATAATGTATACATTAATTTTGTGTATTAATAGTACCTTGTTTGATATATTTTTCAGCCTAGATACTTAATGCTTGTATTGTGTATTAAGGTGTGTATCTTACTAATACATACAAATCAATGGTATTAGTAATGTTATGAGATTTAATGCATGCATTAGCATGGTTAATGACTCAATTATCCATCAAAATCTTTGTCATCATATTTGTGGAGGGTGTATCTTTGTAAATAAATACTCCTTCCGTTCACTTTTTCATGTCACTTATTCCTAAAATATTTTTTCATTACTATTCTCTAAATTATTTTTCAAAACCTAATTATAATGTGACAAAATACATATATCAATAATTATTTTTTTATGAGTGTATATCAAGGACAAATAGTGATAAGTGAAAATGAACGAAGAGAGTACAATGCATGCTATTTTAGTACTCCAAGCCAAACAATGCGTAAGAAATATATCTTTGCATAACTAATATAACTATATAACTAATACGAACACTACTAATACACTCTATTTAGCATTATTCTTGTACACTCCTATACGACCCCTTAGAAACTATAGATAAAGAAGAGAAAAGACATAAAGTCACCATTGAAGTTGTCCAGAATTTTTAAAAATACACATTAACTTTGCAACCATCTTATTACTCCACTAAACAATATTGAAATGATATTATTATATCATTTTTTTTATCAGCCCCATATTTTAAGAAGCAAGTGTGTTCACACACCAATCATTACTTGACACGTGTTAATTTAATTAAAAATATTATTATTTTTCATTCTAAGTTTTTTCTTTTTCTTTTTTTTTCTTTATTTCTCTCTCTCTCCTTCTCTCTTACTTTGTGACTTATATTAATTTTGAATTCATCTTAAATTCCACTTCATCTTCCACAACCCCCCCCCCCACACACACACGCACACACACTTTCAAGTTGATCAATCCCTCCATTTTCTTTTTTTTGTCTTCACCTCCCACCCTCACCCCACCCCCACGTCAAGTTGAACCCCTCTCCCATTTTTTTCTTTTCTTTTTCTTCTTCATCTCCAATCAAATTCTTTATTTGAATGATTTTTTTTATTTTAAAAAATCATACTATTTCTAGACTTTATTGAACTATTGACAACAAAACTAATTATTAATTTTTCTAAGAAAATTTAAATTTTTGAAGGTATCATCAATTACTTCTTTTCATATAACTTCAAAATTAGAAATGATAATTTTAAAAGAATCAATGAATTTTTCGAAAATTGAAAGAACTTGATTGAAATCGAATAAAAAAAACTATATGATACCTCCTAATCATCTTGAAATCTAATGAGTTTATCAAATTGTTTGAAATGTAAGAAAATATTTAGATAAAATTTTAAAATTAAAGAGAGTAAAACTAATAGTAGTAAAAAGGGAAGGTGAAGTTGTGGTAAAAATGGTGACATTGAGAATGAGAAGCTTCAATAGAAATGACAATGAATTTTTGAAGAAGAAAGAAGAAAGAGAAAAAATAATAAGGAAAAAGTTAAAATGATAAGAAAATATATTTTATATAAAATACTTATAAAAATAAAATTATATTAGTTATTTTAGGTTGCTCACTCTCTTTGAGAGTGCACATACTCTCTATGTCAGGTGGACAAAAAATGGTGTAATAATACCAGTTCAAGATTGTTTAGTGGGATAATAGGACGCCCGCATAATTAAGATGTCTTTTTAAAAATTTAGGACAAGTTTAGATGTCACTTTATGTCTTTCCTCTAGAAAGAACACAAATAATTATTTCGAACAACATGCCCTTTCAACAAATAAGAATTCAAAACGTGTATGTATAAACATATTCCTACGATGACATGTATGATTTCATGAATAAAATCATAAGTAGGTCCCCCCAAATGTGAGAGAAATTTAAACGCAAGGACAGAGAAAAAATTAAGAAGATTTAAATTTGGAAGATGGTTGATCCGTGTGTAGTATACTTAAGTTAGGTAAACAATTAAAGAATTTACTTACTCCTATAAATTAAGTGGTGTTTTAGTTAAGATATTTTTAAAATTAAAATATATTTTGAGTGTCTAAATAAAATATATTGACAAATTTAAATCTATATCTATGTATATGCAACATGTCTTGTCAACAAATTAGAATTCGAAACGTGTATGTACAAGAATATTCCTATGAGTCCATGACATGCATGATTTCATGAAGAGCACCACAAGTGTTACGATTCAGACCGTCGTGATTGACACTCACACTAATCCTCCGATGGGAAAACCATTACTACAACCCAGACTAAACAACTTAACCAAAGACTATGCATTTAAAGATACGGAAGCATGTTTAAATGACCAAAAGAAATACGGAGTCCCCATAAACTCCAAAGGTTTAAACAAATAACTTAACCAAACTAATGTGGAAGTCTTAAACTTTAGAACCTGAAAGTCATTGTACCAAAACTCTACTAACGACAAGTCTAAGAACAAGGGGCACAACCTCAAAACTAAACAAACATCTTAAACAAATAGTCTGAGTCCGAAAAGAGTGGACTTAAACAAGAGAGATCCCTGGCAGCCTGAAAGAACTGGCTCATCCTTGAATCCGGTCACGCTCAATAGTCACCTAGATGAGGTCTATCAATAGCCGCATGAAGATGTCTTGTACTCAACAAGAAAGAGCAAGTGCAGTATCAGTACACAACCACAATGTACTGGTAGGATCACACAGTTATCTCAATAAGTGAAACACATGCAAGTAACCACAACATTATAAAACAAGCATATACCGAACATATACAATATTAGTTATCTTTTCAGGATCAATGTAGCATTCCACGTTCTCAATAATACACATTGGTTATCATTTTAGAACAACAAACAGTCTTTGAACCTCAATCACCATTAGATATGAACGTAATCATCACAAATAGATACACAACACAATTCAATAGTCCTCTCACGGAACTCAATTCAATGGTCCTCTCACGGAACTCAATTCAATGGTCCTCTCATGGAACCCATACCCAAACGGTTAGTGTGCCGGATCATGACACCCATTCCAATGTTTATGCCAGTACGTGGCAATCGATCCAAGTTAGTGTGTCGGATCGTGACACCCGTTCCAATGTTTATGCCGGTATGTGGCAACCGATCCCAGTTAGTGTGTCGGAACATAACACCCGATCCATTCAACAAACCACAATCACAAGTACATTCTCATAATCATACAATCAAGTCATGATTCATGGCATTCAATTATTCAATTATCCTCATTAACGATTAGTGTGATCAATAATGCAATATTCACACAAATACATGTATTATAATGAAGCAAGTACAAACATATATCACATAACATGAAATCACAACCATCACATACCTCGAACAAAGCTTGAATCCTCTAAGAAACTTGATCCTTCTATTTCCGGATTCTTTCGCCTTGTTCTTGGTCTACAAACAATCATAATAACACGGGAATCAATAAATAATATCTAATTACCCGGATTAAAATCAACACTATCAACCCTAGATCAAACCCTTGATCCCATTATTCAAATTAAGGCATTTTCCACCATCCAAACCCTTCCTCAATAATAATCACCCAAGAAACTAAGTTCTACGGATCAAAAAATGGATTCGAGGAGTGAAAACCTTACTTTTAGCCTCAAGAATGGTGAAAAATTGTCAAGGGGTTGTCTCCTAGCTCTCTAAGTTAAAACTTGCAGAATAAAATAATTTTGGGATTTATTTTTGACTTAATTCGCGACTATCCCACCACAGCGGTCCTCACCCCGCTACAGCGGCCCTGCCCTGGTGGAATAAATCTTGTCCTGGCAGCTTGCAAGAAGACAGAACGTCGTAATTAGAGTCTCAAACCCCCATTTCGCAACACACCTTCATCCCACGACACTCAGAAATACATGTCCACGCTAAGATCAATTTTGGGAGTTCTATTCGCCCGAATTCAATTCTGTAAAGTCGTATGGGTTCCTTAACGTCTTAGTAATCTATTCATATGATTGAATTCATAATTAGATCTCCCAATTGTTACCAAATTTCTCTAGACCTAACTGACTCCGATTTCGTATAAATCTAGACTAGGTTTGAAAATTCCAAGTTACTACAAAAAAAAAATCTGGCCCAAATTTTTTTCCCATTGGCTTTTTCCTAACGATAGAATCAAGTCGTTACAATAGATACAAATTTACCCATCACTCATCCCTGAGTGACAAACTAGGAGAAAAGGGCTAAAACAAGAGTAGAGTAGTATCTGAATCGTCGAATAGCTAGGGATATTTGTCTCGCATGTCCTTCTTGCCGAATCTCATCACCAAATCAACCCCCAAAGGTTTCACATTTTCAGCCTCAAACCAATCAATTGAATACCTACACATCTTCTCATACAATGTCTCAATGAAGTCATCTCAATACTCGAGTGATAGATATTGTTGTATGTAAACTTAACTAACAACAAAAACGATTCCCAACAATCACTAAAGTTGATCGTACACACGTCTGCAACATGTTATCAAGGACTTTGACACAATCATCTGGATGAATCTTTTAGCACTTAAGCATGATAAATTCAAAATCAATACTCTCTACGATTAGAAGTGAACCTGAACCAACCAACACACACTCATAATACCCAACAATCATAGTTCTTAACAACATAAATTCCCATGAGCTTAAGTTACAAAAATTTGGTCTTTAGCTAACAGATATTCATTGAAGGATATGTCCAAGCATACAAACCTTCTAACAACACTATGGAAATGCTAGATTTAGCAATTGTGATTGTAGATTGCCCTTAAGAACAGTAGAACTGGACCCAATGATCTCCACATTCAACCACACATAATTGTTACATGACTTCGACGACAAGAGGAATATTAAGATTGTCGGACAACTACAAATACTCATGGTAACTCTTCTATGAATTCTCATAAGCAAGGTGGTACATGTAGAACCACTGAAATACTTTAACAATTCCACGACAACACCAAATATGTCATATGAATAACCAAGTCATCTCAATCATCTCACTCAACCAAGAGAACATCACAGGATCGGTACACCTGATCCATCACTAGGGATCCACCCACAAAAGTGAAAACACACGTGATCATAGCTAGCGACTCATACTCACAACCATCATGAACACTCCGATCATTTACCTTACTCTAACCCAACACTTTTAAATCAAAACCCTTCTTAGGTACTTTAACAATCAAAAGTAATAAACTTTACGACTCAAACCAGGTGTAAGTCCTTTCACATGCTCAATACCTGATACACTTGATCATTTCTCACCTTGTCAATTCATACCTTGACAAAATATATCATCATGAATATAGACTTACCATGAAAAATCTGAATTGTAAATTCAACTGCATAACACAATCCCCTTATCTATCAACATTAGCTTGTACCTTGAAGATTTTTATGAATTCATGGATCTTTGCTTATCATTGATTGCATCTCCATCGATCTTACAATATCTTTCGCTAAAATTTCAATCATACTCATTACTAAACTCTAAAACAAAACCAAATCACTTATCATCACACTCGAGCTAATGTGTGTACACTCATTTCTCAAGTTTTTTTCAATAGTTTTTAACTAATCTGATGGAACCGTGACACTATTACCATAGCCACAACTAAATGAATGAAATCACGCGTCTCTGAACCCAATTATCTATCCCTCTGAAGATACCTCTTACCCTTTGCAATCAAATAAAATATTCTTGCTCTCGCCTCTCTCTAAAGGTTGTACTACATCCCACTATTTTTCTTCATCATGACTCTAACTCTTTTAAATTATATTCGAGTGGTGTCCCACCCTCTCTTAAAACTTTCCATACAACCACGTTACTCACGAAATATTAGAAAATCACAACCTTAGATACTCGCAAGTCGTAATTACTATACAAAATTTGCTTAATCAACAATCTTATTATATAGTTATATCCCATCACAATCCATCACGAACTCTTATTACCATTACGCTTAGTCAGTCTTGACTATCACTATGAAGTCAACCTTTTCATTAACACGACACCTCAAACTTAGGTATACTCATCAAATTCAAAGGACTAACCCAATTTTTATATGTACTTACTTACTAAAATCTTCAATTTCCTTCACCAAAGTATACTCAATGGGACTTTCTTTATACATAAGCTTGTCATTCCGGTATCAATCCACTCATTTATGGCTTAATAAAATCACAACTCCTCATACTATCATCCTTCTTCTTAACAAACAAGACAGGAGCACCCCACATGGAAGCACTAGGATGGATGAAACCTTTATCCAGAAGCTCCTGGATTTGAGCCTTAAGCTCTCTCAATTCTACAAGAGCCATATGATAAGGAGGAATGGAGATGGGACGAGTGCCAGTTTCCAAATCAATGCAAAAATTTATATCTCTATCCGAAGGCATACCAGGCAATTCAGTAGGAAACACTTCTATAAATTCTGACATCACAAGAATAGACTTAATAGAGGGAGACTCAACCTCAACATCCCGAATATGAGCCACTTACGCCAAACAATACTGCCCCACACGTTTCATACCTCGCACGACAGATATGACCTTAGCTGACTTAGGTTTGTACCCCCTTCCCTCTCTAACCTTTTCCTATCCGGGATCTCTAGAGTTACCGACTAGCATTACCATTAAGCACAACATAATAAGGGGACAACCAAGTCATGCCTAATATTATATCAAGTCAGTCATATCCAGCATAACAAAATCAACCTAAATTTGAAAATCCATAACACAACAGAACAACACGATATACATGGGTGACTATGACTGACTCTTTAACTGGGGTAGAAACATGGATGGGGGCATAAAGTATATCACAAATCATATCAAATTCTGAGGCAAATCGCGCAGATACATAAGAATAAGTAGAACCCGGATCAAACAACATATTATTCATCCGATCACAAATAATAATAGTACTTGTGATCACTGCATCAGACCCTCAACCTCTATCTTGCTCGGAAAGGCATAAAATTGAGCCATGCCATCTTGACGGGCAACCTTCTTGCTTAGCTACACTGCTCCTCTACCCGCATTACCATTTTCCCAGCCTCCACTGCCTCGCTGATTTCCTCCTCATATGCCCAGGTTCTCCACAATTTTAACACACTTAATAACTTAACCAAGTAAACATCGCTTCTATTGGAGCAGTCGTATCCTGACCCTTCTTGATATACAATCAATCCATGAAATCGTAGTATAGCTTCTAACCTCAATTGACATAACTTAATTTCATCATTCGCTAAACAACCTATACATATTATGACAACAATACTAAATGTATTTTCCAAAGTAATGGTGTTCATTATCTAACCGTCCCTTACCAAAACTTCTTGAATGTTGTCACCTATAAACTTAAATCTGCAAATCTGACCTTAATTCATTCACAAGCGACGAAAGTAGCTAGCGAGCCCTACAAAACACTTAATTTCAGTCACAGAACTAGGTCAGACCCAATTCATGACTGCTTCAATCTTTTGGGGATACACCATTACCCCTTCCCTTGAAGCTACATGCCCCAAAAAGACAATCGAAGTCAACAAAATTCAGACTTAGAAAATTTTGCATACAACTTTTGTTTCCCAAGAACACCCAGAATAATACGAGAATGGTCAGCATGATCTTCCTCACTTTTTGAAAAAACCAAAATGTCACAAATAAACACTATAACCAACGAATCAAGAAATTGTTTGAACACACCATTTATCAAACTCACGAAAGTTGCAGGCACATTGTCAACCCAAACGACAACATAACTAGAAACTCATAGTGCCCATATCGGATCTTAAATGTCGTTTTTGATATATCCTCAGGCCTAATCTTTAACTGATGATAACCAGACCTTAGATTAATCTTAGAGAAAGCTGATAAACCTTGCAACTGGTCAAAATATCATTTATCTGAGGCAGTGGATACTTGTTCCGAATGGTGACCTTATTCAACTGTCGGTAGTCTATACACATCCTCTCTTGCTAATAATGGTGTTACCACTTTTGTTGCTCTAGTTCGGACCATAGAGTGAAGGAAGAAATATATCAATTTGTATCACTCAGATACCAATTGGATTCAAGTCATAACACGAAGGAGTAGAAAGAAGTGAATTTTTCCTAAAGTCCTATAGCCTCTTGAAGAAAAGTACAGACGTCTTCATACCGTTCTGCAAGACTCTACTAGACTCGTTTTGGTACAATGAGATCAACGAACCTAAGGCTCTGATACCAACTTTTTCACGACCCAGACCATCGTGATTGGCAACCATACTAACCCTCCAGTGGGAGAACCATTACTACAACCCATACTAAATAACTTAACCAAAAACTATGCATTTAAAGATAGGAAAACAGGTTTAAATGACCAAAAGAAATACGGAGTCCCCATAAACTCCAAAGGTTTAAACAAATAACTTAACCAAACTAGTGCGAAAATCTTACCCCTTAGAACTTAAAAGTCATTATACCAAAATTTTACTAACGACAAGTCTAAGAACAAGAGGTACAACCTCAAAACTAAACAAACATCTTAAACAAATAGTTTGAGTTCGAAAATAGTGGACTTAAATAAGAGAGATCCCTGACAGCCTGAAAAAACTGGCTCACCCTTGAATCCGGTCATGCCCAATAGTCACCTAGCTGAGGTCTATCAATAGCCACTTGAAGATGTCATGTACTCAACAAGAAAGAGCAAGTACAGTATCAGTACACAACTACAGTGTACTGGTAGGATCACACGACTATCCCAATAAGTGAAACACATATAAGTAATCACAACATTATAAAACAAGCATATACCGAACATATACAATATTAGTCATCTTTTCAGGATCAATATAGCATTCCACGTTCTCAATAATACACATTGGTTATCATTTTAGAACACCAAACAGTCTTTGAACCTCAATCACCATTAGGTATGAACGTAATCATCACAAGTAGATACACAACATAATTCAATGGTCTTCTCACGGAACCCAATTCAATGGTCCTTTCATGGAACCCATATCCAAACTGTTATGTGCCGGATCGTGACACCCGTTCCAATGTTTATGTCGGTACGTGGCAACCGATCCCAAGTTAGTGTGTCGGATCGTGACACATGTTTCAATATTTATGTCGGTACATGGCAATCGATCCCAGTTAGTGTGTCGGAATGTAACACCCAATCCATTCAACAAGCCACAATCACAATCACAAGTACATTCTCATAATCATACAATCAAGTCATGATTCATGACATTCAATATTCAATTATCCTCATTCATGATTAGTGTGATCAATAATGCAACATTCATATACATACATGCATTATAATGAAGCAAGTACAAACATATATCACACAACATGAAATCACAACCATCACCTACCTCGAACAAAGCTTGAATCCTCTAAGAAACTTGATCCTTCCCTTTTTGGATTCTTTCCGCTTGTTCTTGGTCTACAAACAATCATAATAACACGGGAATCAATAAATTACGTCTAATTACCCAAATTAAAGTCAACACTATCAACCCTAGATTAAATCATTGATCCCATTATTCAAATTAGGGCTTTTTCCACCATCCAAACAGTTCCAGGCCCTTCCCCAACAATAATTACCCAAGAAACTAAGTTTTACAGATCGAAAAACGGATTCGAGGAGTGAAAACCTTACATTTAGCCTCAAGAATGGTGAAAAACTGTCAAGAAAGCACCTGGGGTCGTCTCCTAGCTCTCAAAGTTGAAACATGCAGAACAAAATGATTTTGGAGTTTATTTCTGACTTAATTCACGACTAGCCCGCCACAGCGGTCCTCACCCCGCTACAACGGCCCCGCCATGGAGGAATAAATCCCACCCTGGCGCCTTGCGCGGAGACAAAACATCGTAATTAGAGTCTCAAACCCCCATTTCACAACACACCTTCATCCCACGATACTCAGAAATACCCGTTCACGCTAAGATCAATTCTGGGAGTTCTACTCGCCCGAATTCAATTCCGTAAAGTCGTACGGGTTCCTTAACGTCTTAGATATATATTCATATGATCAAATTCATAATTATATCTCCCAATTATTACCATATTTCTCTAGACCTCACTAACTCTGATTTCGTCCAAATCTGGACTAGGTTGGAAAATTCTAAGTTACTATGAAAAAGTTTTTCGGCCCAAAATTTTTCCCCATTGGCTTTTCCCTAAAGACGGAATCAGGTCATTACAATAAGTTGGTCCACCAAATGTGAGAAATTAAAACCAAAAGAAAAAATTTAGAAGATTTAAATATGGAAGATGATTGGTCCACGTGTGTGCTTAAGTTAGGTCAAATAATATACTCTATGTATTTAAGCGTAATTTATTGACCCAAAAATTAAGAGAGATTTTGGCTAAATTATTATTGATTGTGTTGTTGTTTTTTAAACAAATGGATATAATTATAATCAAATTTGTACAATGAATTATGAATTATGAATTATGTGTTGCAATTTACAAGTAAATTTGGGGAGGGGGGGAGGGGGGGTTAAAATAGCTTCTTGATTTTTAAAGTATCAATTATTTTGTACCAATTTTTAGAGGCTAAAATATTAATTATTTTGAATTGGAGGGAATATTATTTTGGAATATAAAATCAAGTTGTTTGTTGTTAAGTCCTTGTATACAACTCACTTTTAACCTCCCCTTATCTAAATATCTACTAGATATTTCTGTCATGCCCGATTGACTATCAACCATTGGATCCTCATGGATATTCATATTTTCTTCTATTTGATTCGCTTTGAACAACTATTTTGTTGAAACTTTCAAATTACTAAAGGTACATTGTTAAATAGTACGTACATTCAATAATTATATTAGACTAGTTAATGGAAGCTATGTATTTTTTTGTACATGTCTATTAGTACTTAATCATAATTGATAGATGTATATATACGTAATAGTTAATGTGGTTACTTTAATTGTGAAATAATTAGGAAAAATTACATAAATACATAACTTAATTAAGATATCATAATCTCTAAAAATTTCTATTATTTAAAAAAATTACAAAAATCGCCTCTTGTATACATCTATATCCAGTCCCGGATACATCTCTATCCTCTTGTATACATCCCTATCATCTCGAATACATATCTATCCTCTCGGATACATCTCTCTCATTAAGTAATGTATCATTTGCAATGTATCAGACAACCAAGGAATGTATTCGAGAGCAATGAAAAACTTATTTTTTTTATAATTAAAAAAACTTTCGGGATATGATGTAATATGGGATTTAGGTAAGTTAAACGAATGAAAAAATCATTTTTTTTATAGTCTTTGCAAATGATGCCACTTAAGGCCGTATAAAATACTTGTAGAAATTGCATTTTCATATTTTTTTTCTTGTTCATTATATGAAACAAGTCAAACACTATCTATAGATTATTAGAAGTCTGATAAATGATTTGAAACCTTTTTATGTGCTTTTATGTTATAATTTTTTTTTACTAATTATGAACAAGTTAATATTTAAATGGTCAACTTTTATTCAATTAGAGACCCAAACTTGAAAAGGCTCCTTTAAGATCTAATCAAACCAAAATAGATATAGAAAAAGCAACTAGATCAAAATTTTAGAAGTTTGAAGATTGACATAGCCGATCAAGATTTTATTAGCCTCAAAAGGTTCTTTTTTGAGAACTACTTTTAGCTAATGATATAGTTTAACCTGAAAAGCTAATTCGTATTATAAATCGCAGAAAATAAAATTGAGTTAATGACACTAAAAAAACAAAATTTTCTTTGGTCACATCAACTTATGGCGTGTTTTCCCACTCTCTCAATTTCCTCTCCAATTATAAGCTTAATTTAGCTATCTTTTTCCCATGATGACGTTTACAAGCACTACAAATATGAAAAACAAAATTTAATAAACTCTTCAATCTTGTGTACCTTTAGTTGAGTGGTTTCACTAAAGTATTAGTAAAATTTTAGAGAAAATGACCAAAAGCCCCCCCAACCTATAGTCGGATTTCCAACTACACACTCATACTTCACGGGGTCCTATTACCCTCCCTGAATTATTTAAAAATGAAATAAGTACCCCCTTAAAACGTCATAATCAGATATGTGTCTTGTGGTGAAACACATGCGCTTGACACGTGTATTTTGCCTGTAGATCTATTTTTAAAAGACCTTTTTTTCTCTCTCTTCTTCAATCATTGTCTTCATTCATATTTTAGCCCTAATTATTTTGTGAGACCTTTGATTTGGAGAAAATATTGGGGGTTAAATTGGGGGCTCTCTTTTGTCCTCTCCGGAGGGATATGTCGCCGCCGCCGGCATAGTATGAGAATTTCGCTGCCACCACCATCTCCACCTATGCCTTTATTATTTCTACGCCTTCACCATTAGCTCCTCCATTTACTCAAAGAGCTCTCCACCATTTCTTTCAAATAATAAAGCTCGAAAAAAGAGAATATTCACACCA
>JAJOOO010010308.1:0-32836 GCA_029582685.1 Solanum piurae
TGGGAGGGGCTGCAGTGGTGAACCACGGACCACCAGCACGGGCCGTGGTCTGACCTACGGTCCGTGGATGGTGACCGTAAGTTGCACCTGCAACTTCTCAAAATCTGCATTTTTGGTCTGTTTCGAATACGGGGTGTTACAAGGGTGATGGATCGCGGTCCTGTTCACGGCCCGTGAACCCCTCCGTGGTTCACTTTTTTCTGTTGTTAGGCCTTATATAGGTTCTGAGATGTTACAGCACTTGTACCTATTAATATATTTATTGGGAGTTGAAATATTATTGTATTAATTATATCTCCAAAATGTTGGAAAGTTTGGTTGATATTGAATAGTCACAATCCTTTAGAAAAGTAACAACTCTTTGAAAAAGTCATAAACCCTCATAAAAATAACAATCATTCAGTGTGAAAAAAAACTACTTTTAATATATTTTATAATATAAATAAATAAAGTATGAAATATTTTGTAGGATTTTGGCTAAGACTTTTGGTATTAGTACTTATTCAGCTTCTTTGAAATAATAATTAAATCGGACCAATGGTCCATGAAGTTGCTTAAAATAATGAAATGTACTTAATTGGGTGTTAAGAAGAAGAAAATGTGTGAGAACACTTATTTTTATAGTAAAAAAAGGATAGTATGAATAAGTGTTTATTGTGTCTTATCAGAAACGTCAAAACTCTTTCGAAAAGTCACAACTCACTGGAAAAGTCTCAATCCTTCGGAACTGTCATAACTCTTTGGAAAAATAACAACTCTTTGAAAAAGTCACATTCCTTTAAAAAAGACATAATTCTTTAATGTGAAAAGTCTGTGCTTTTAATATATTTTTATATTATAAGATAAATAAATATAGAATATGTACTAAATCTGATTTTTTATGAAGACTAGAAAAGTTAGAAACATCGTAGTTTAAAAATGAGAGGGAACTCCTTTATTTATAGACCACAAAGGTGCTAAGAACATGTGTCATTGTGCCTTACAAGAAAAAGACACAACTCTTTAGAAAAGTCACAACCCTTAAGAAAAGTCACAATCCTTCAGAAAAGTCACAATTCTTTAGAAAAGTCACTGCCCTTCAGAAAAGTCACAATTCTTTGGGAAAGTCAGAACTCTTTAGAATAGTCGCAACCCTTCTGAAAAATGACAACCAATTGAAAATATCACATTTCATCGGAGAAGTCACAACTTTTTTAAAAGTCACAACTCTTTGAAAAAGTCGCAACCCTTCAATGTTAAAATGTGTATATATTCTTTTAATATTTTTATATTATAAATATTTGAATAAATATAATATATTTATAGATGGATGGATGGATAGATAGATAGATAGATAGATAGATAGACAGATAGTTAGACTGACAAATAGATGTTATCATGTTTTTTTTCACATATTACTTCTTCATCTTTCATATGAGTCTCAATTATTAAAAGTATTGCTGCTTGTAACCTTTTTTATTTTCCTAATTACTTATAATTGTTTTTATTTCCTATATGTTTTCCCACTTGATGACCTCCAGAATATTAAATATGTGACTCTTTTTTCGTAATTCTTTTTTTCTTTTCTTAAAAAAAGAATGTATTTCAAAATAATTTTAGTTTTTTATATACGGTTAAGTTTTTAAAAATAACTTAATGAGATATTTTTATGATTTACTAGCTAAAGAATAATCAAGAAACACATTTGAGAATATGAGGGATTGATATCTTTCACATTATATATTTATTATGGCTATTTAGGGGTGTTTATGGACAATGACATGGAAGAGAAAGGAAAACTAGTTTCTTCTATCTAAAAAATAAATAATACGTTATCAAATTGAATATCTTATACTTTGCAAGCACATGTACCAAATAATAGAGCAAGTTATAATTTATTAATCGATGAAAAATCATTCAACTTTGTGAAGCCAAATATATCAAACAACAAATATTTTAATTGAAAATATGCAGAAGATAAAACTTATTTAAGAGTAAGAATTTTACAATCTTTCAAGTTCTTAATATATGTGACAATACCAAATTTCTTATATTTGAATATTAGAAAAATGATTATTGATAATCTTAATGAGGTCATGGATTACCGCGCGAAGCGCGGGTTTGTTATCTAGTATATATATGTTATAAATATAGGAATGTCTATCTTTTAGAGCAAATTTAGGAACATATACAATTGCCTCGTGAATTTTTAATATGTCATTTATATTAAATGTTATCATGAGTCACTTAATTACTAACTAAAATGTTGATTTTTGTTTGGTGAACTGGATCCATCAAAAACCTTTGTAAATTAGACGTGTATTAAATGGATTATAATTTGTAAACTATGTTGATATTGTTTTGTGGTAATCAACTTGTAATTTCTTGTTGCTTTATGGGGAATGTAATTAAAAATAAAGACGGTAGGTTTCTTATGTTGGAATATAAAATTCTTGGTTGGTTTTGTACTTCTCTCTCTTACTACCCCTTTTATGGAGATGTCACAATCCAAAATGGATGTGCTGACACTCATCTTATCCCACTAAAACAAGTTAACCTAAGACCCAATTAACACAACAAATGCAGAAGTAAAACATGAATAAAAGTCTAATACTATATAATAATGCGGAAATTCATAATCAACTTAAATAGACCCCCAAAATCTGGTTGTCACGTGTACATGCCTGTAAGTATTACAATTTATTTGAAAGGAAAAGTTACAAGTCTCAACTGACATTATTTCTAGAATAGAACAAGATAATAAATTAGGAGCAAGAGGGTCCGCTGAGATGACTAGTAACTACCTCAAGAATCTCCATACTAAGCCTCAAGTGTGGAAAACGAGAAAGAGTAGTCACGTGGATCCGGACTCATAACCTATACTAGTGTAAAAGCAAGGGGTGAGTACCAAACAACATGGTACTCAGCAGAAAAACTCCTAAACACAAAGTTAAATAATATAGAAAACTGGCATTCCTACCACCCTACCCGAGCCTCCACAGCTACAACCTGCGTAAAATCAGCTCAACCTAAGAGTTCACAATTACAATAGCACATAGATCAATAATAACACTCAATCGAATATGGATCAACAATATATAGGATCAAGCTCATCAATCAAAAGTTCCACAGAAAGGCACTAACAAGTTCACAAATGAGATAGATATGCAATGAAATGAGATGCAATGCCAAGTATGTGACACATGTCTGACCTAGTGATACACACTCACTATCTCTCAGTCTGACACCCTTGAGGGACGTATTCGTCCATGCATCTATCACAACGTGTGACACGACCCTTGATAATAGAATCTGTTGCGGTGTACGACCTGCACCTCAAATTATAACATCTGTTAGGGAATGCGACACGTCCCTTGAATTGTAAAATTTGTTGTGACACATGGCACGTGCCTAGAAATGGTATGTCCTGTTTAATTTCTTATCCTTCCTTAATTTTGATAAAACTTGTCAAAATCACGTCTCATAACCAATGCAAATGACATTAGGAGATGATCATTTTCTTATCAATGCAAAATTCACAACAACACAATCATGATACGATATCAACAATGAATTAGTAAACTTTTCATATAATTACCAACACATTACATGTTAATATACAATCAAGTTGCCTTTTATTGCCCTTTTTTTAGTAGAATCATTCAATATGAAAAAGTCAACCCATCACATAGCCCCATTACTCTCCAACACTTACCACAAAGAAATACACGATTCTATACATTTAAGAAGAGTCGAGAAATCAACTTGTCTCAATTATTCAACAATTAACTCTGGACTTGAGCCTTCCCATTTCGTTGGGCTTCCAAATCAAGGAAATCTGTAACAGACCGCTATTTGAAAGAGCTATAATTAGAAAGAACCATTTTTGGAAAGAATAAAAATATGAAATTTGGCAAAAATGTTAAGTATGAGTTTTGGCTCAACTTCAAACGACCATAATTTTCTGTACAAGATGAGTTAGGTGGCAAATAAGATGTCAAATGAAAGGTCTTGGGATTATCTTTCCAATGCCACCGAGTTTGCAAATTTTTGAGTTCGTATGAGGGAGATATGCATGTTTGAAGTAGGGCTGTCTGGATAAGAAAAGTCAACCGGATTTAGAGGGGTATTTTGGTCTTTTCATTACCCAATTGATTTATTTCATTTTTAGGAATTTATTTGTGGTCTAAACTGAGTTAGTTCAGTTTATGCAATTAAGAATTACGCAAGGGCTTTGAGAGAAGAGAAAAGAGGAGAAAAGTCAAGGCGTTTTTGGAGACTTCTTGTGGAATCGAAGTCGTTTCGCCAAGGGTTGATCCCTAAATAGGTATGTGAGACTTTCATAGTGTTGGGTTCATTCATCCACGCACCAATCATATTTAGTTCTGCGAAATTCATTCTAGAAATATGAAAGTTGGACGATCTTGAATTGTGTTCTTGAAATTGGCTTTTGTTCTTGAGATTTGATGGGATTGTTGAGTTCTTGATGGAATCGTGTCGATTTTAGAGTCGTTTAGGAGTAGATTCTTGTGTACATGTACTGGGTATTTGAATCAAAAAAGAAATTGGGAAAAAGAATCGAATTTAGGCAAATTGGGGTTAGAAAATGAAGAAGGAAAAAGTCGAGAAGATTCTGGCACACAACTTGCTCCCCCAATGAACAAATTTTCTCTTCGCGTCACAAAAAGGACACGGACTCCACTATTTCAAAATTATTTTGCGACCAAAAAATAAAATACATCTCCGCATCGCAGACTTGCTTCGAGACAGTGATGTCTTGAACGTTTCTCATGTTTAACTATCTAAAAACACTCCTAAACATCACGAGATCTTTCCTATGACAAATCACAACCTTGAATTCATAAGTTAAATTCAAGGTAGAGTTGAGAGTCAAGTTTTGAGGGTTCTTCGAGTCATTTTAAGAAGTCTTTTACAAATGTTTTGAACTTGTTTTAATACTTAAGCATTGAGATTGAGAAAGAGTAGAGTCAATTTCATTTTCTTTAAAATTTTATATGGGGACTATGTATTCCCAAAGAGTAAATGTTTTCACATTTAAGATGAGAGGAAACACCGTTTTCCAAATGAGTTTTCATGAGTAGTTTGAGTTCCATCTCTTTTAAGAGATACGTTTTTGAGTAATAATCTCAAACCACTGAGAAAGAGTTATGTTTTTAAACAAATGAACTGAGTATATTTTGGGAGTAGTAGTGAGCACCGATATGGGGACGAGTTCATAATAACTCAAGTTGTCATAAATCATGTAGCCAACGTGGGTAGAAAGGGTCATACTTTTTAGATGATTCCTTAATGCTTTTAGCATCGACTAGTGGATCCACTTAATTGAGGCGTTCTATATCCCGGCAAGTTATAGGACAGTTTTGGCAGCGTGAGCGAGACATTGTATCATCACATAGCTCATAGTGATGGTTGTCGATTAGAGAAACTCCCACATAATTATATTACTTTATTATATATATATATATATATATATTGAGTTGTTATTGTGTTTCTCTACTACACTGAGTTGCTACCTACTGTTTAAATGTTTTATATAAGCTGCATCTTTACTGTTGGTTATTTCTGCATTGAGTTGATTATCCATGAGTTCAGTAAAAGTAAGGTAAGTGTCTCTTTCAGATTCCAGTTCAAGCTTATGTGTTGTTTAGATTTCCCTTCACATGCTCATACATTCAATGTACTAATGTCATTTGGCCTGCATCATTTTATGATGTAGATACATGTAACCAGGATCAACATCCAGTGCTTCGTTGATCCACTTGAGCATTTCAGAGTCATTTGGTGAGCCTCCTTACTTCCGGAGGATACCTTTTTTTTCATTGCTTTATTATCTCAGTTTTAGGATGATCGAGGGTCTTGTCCTGACATCTCTCACAGTATTAGAGGCTTCATAGACAGTTAGACTTTAGTAGTTCATTAGTCCTATACATTTCAGTTGTTTTGATTATAAGACTTGAGTTACCTTTATGACCAGTTGAATGTTTTTGCTTTATACATTCTAAGTTTGATTTATGAAGTTATCTCTTGAGTTGTCTTTATTGTTGAGTAAAGTCTTTTGCTGAGTAATAAGCCAGGCTAAGGGTTCGCTTGGAGCCAACAATGGTTCTCGAGTGCAATCTCGCCTAGGGTGTAGGCTTGGGGCATGACAAACTTGGTATTAGAGCACATAGTTCAAGAGTACTAGGGATTCTATGAAGCCGTGTTTGTAGAGTCCTAGTTATCAGTGTGAAGCGCGCCACATCTATAATTAGGAGTCTGCAACACTTAGGAACTATCTCACTTCTTTCATACTCATTTCGTGCGATAGAGTTTATCTCTAAAAAGTTTCTTCTAACTCATGCTTGCGCATATATTTCAGATCATGCCTCGACGAAGAGCTGTCAGAGGTCGTCCTGCTAGAAGAAATGTTGAGGAACAAGGGGTACCTAATGCACCTGAAGTGCAACCCCAAAGAGAGGTCACTAATGCTGAGTTCCGAGAAGCTATTCGAATGTTTAGTAAAGATGTGACCAATCAAGTTGGACAGAGAGAGAATCAATAGGAAGTGGCTGATGCTTCTAGGATCCGTGAATTTTTAAGGATGAATCCTCCAAGCTTCACTGGTTCAAAAATCACTGAGGATTCAGAAAACTTTATAGAGGAACTACAAAAAGTGTTTGAGGTTATGCATGTTGTTGATGTTGAGCGAGTGGAACTAGCTGCATATCAACTAAAGAGTGTTGCTAGAATCTGGTTTGACCAATGTAAGAAGGGTATAGTTGAGGGTGCACCGATTTTAAGCTGGGATGTGTTTGAGAGTGCTTTCTTAGGGGTGTTTCTTTCCTTGAGAACTGAGAGAAGCAAAGGTACGAGAATTCCTTACTCTTAAGCAGGAATCGATGAGTGTTCATAAGTACAGTCTGAAGTTCACCCAACTTTCCTATTATGCCCCAGAGATAGTTGATGGCATGAGGAGCAGGATGAGTTTGTTTGTTACTGGGTTGTCTCGTCTGTGAAGTAAATATGGCAAGGCAGCTATGCTGATTGTAGATATGGACATAGCAAGGCTGATGATCCATGTACAACAGGTTGAGGAGGATAAGCTTATGGATAGAGAAGCGTTTAGAAACAAGAAGTCTAAGGCATCAGGGAATGAGTCTGGACATCAGAAGAGTAATGAAAACTGGTCATCCTTCCAACATAAGCAAAAGGGACCTGATCCATCATCTGCTAGTGCACCTACACCAAGGAACATATGTGAGTTCAATAATCAGAGTTCACAGAATTTCAGAGCTAGACCTGCACAGTCTCAAGGAAGTGTGGCACAAAGAGTTAATTGGGCTCCTACATGTGCTAAGTGTGGTAGAAACCACCCAGGTACGTGTTGCGATGGCTCCACTAGTTGTTTCAAGTGTGTTCCGGAGGGTCACTTCATGAAAGAGTGTCCTATGAACAGGCAGGGCAGTGGAAATAGGGGCAATAGAGCCCAATCTTCTTCAGTTGCCCCACCAGACACTTCACCTAAAGGCGATACTTTAAGGACTGGTGGAAGAGAAAACCGCCTATATTCTATCACTAGTCGCCAAAAGAAAGAGAATTCTCCCGATGTTATCAGTGGTATGATCAAAGTCTTTACTTTTGATGTTTATGCTTTGCTAGATCCAGGATCTATCTTTTGTTACTCCTTATATTGCCATGAATTTTGATATTCTTCTTGAGCAACTTCTTGAGTCGTTCAGTGTTTCTACACCTGTTGGTGAGTCTATTCTAGCTGAGAGAGTCTATCGTGATTGTACCATTTCCATCAATACAAGAGTACCATGGCTGACTTAGTTGAGTTAGATATGGTGGATTTTGATGTCATTCTAGGTATGAACTGGCTTTATGCCTGTTATGTCTTGGTCGATTGTAGAACTCGAGTTGTTAAGTTCTAGTTTCCTAATAAGCCAGTTATAGAGTGAAGAAATTCAGCAATGCCTAAGGGTCGTTTCATTTCATACATTAAGGAGAGAAAGTTAGTTTCCAAGGGTTGTGTCTATCACTTAGTCCGAGTTAATGACTCTAGTGTTGAGACACCTTCTATTCAGTCAGTTCCAGTTGTGAGTGAGTTTCCAGAAGTCTTTCCAGATGATCTACCCGGAGTCCCTCTTGAGAGAGAAATAGACTTCGGTATAGATGTTCTTCCTGATACTTGTCCTATCTCTATTTCTCCATATAGGATGGCACTAACAGAGTTGAAACAGTTGAAAGAGTATATGAAAGATCTCCTTAAGAAGGGTTTTGTTAGGCCAAATGTCTCACCTTGGGGCGCTCCGGTCTTATTTGTGAGGAAGAAAGATGGTTCTCTTAGAATGTGCATAGATTACCGTCAGTTGAACAAGGTTACTATAAAAAATAACTATCCTCTTTCGAGAATTGATGATATTTTTGATCAACTTCAGGGTGCCACTTGTTTTTCTATGATAGACCTCAGATCTGGCTATCATCAATTGAGAGTAAGAGAAAGTGATATCCCTAAGACAGCTTTCAGGACCCGCGATGGCCATTATGAGTTCCTAGTAATGTCATTTGGTTTGACCAATGCTCTGGCAGCATTCATAAACTTTATGAACAGAGTATTCAAGCCTTATCTAGATATGTTTGTTATTGTATTCATTGATGACATCCTAATCCATTCGAGGAATGAGGAAGATCATGCTAGTCATCTCAGAATAGTTCTCCAAACTCTCAGAGATAAGGAGTTATATGCTAAGTTTTCTAAGTGTGAGTTTTGGCTTGAGTCTGTGGTATTCTTAGGCCATATTATTTTAGGTGATGGGATTCGAGTTGACACTGAAAAGATAGAGGCAGTGCAGAATTGGTCTAGACACACGTCTCCAACTGATATTAGGAGTTTCTTGGTGTTGGCTGGCTATTTTAGAAGGTTCATCGAGCGGTTCTCATCTATTTAATCTCTTTTGACCAAGTTGACTCAGAAAACGGTTAAGTTTCAATGGTCTGAAGCTTGTGAGAAAAGCTTTCAAAATTTGAAAAAGTGGTTGACTACTACCCAATATTGATCTTACCAGAAGGTACACAATGTTTTGTGGTATATTAGGATGCGTCCAGAGTCGGTTTGGGTTGTGTGTTAATGCAGATGTCAAGGTTATAACTTATGCCTCCAGACAACTGAAAGTTCATAAGAAATATTACCCAACCCATGATCTAGAGTTGGCAATCGTAGTATTTTCTTTGAAAATATGGCGTCATTATCTTTATGACGTTCACTTGGATGTGTTCAAAGATCACAAGAGTCTTCAGTATGTGTTTAGTCAGAAAGAGCTTAATCTCAGATAAAAGGAAGTGGTTAGAGTTACTCAAGGATTATGACATGAGTATTATATATCACCCAGGTAAGGCTAATGTTGTTGTTGATGCTTTAAGCAGGTTTTCTATGGGTAGTACCATTCATGTTGAGAAAGAAAAGTAAGAGTTAGCAAAATATGTGCACAAACTTGCACAATTAGGAGTTCGACTAATAGATTCCACTAAATGAGGTGTAGTGGTGATGAATGAGGCTAAATCATCATTACTGTTAGAAGTGAAAGAGAAACAAGACCAAGATCCTATTTTGCTTGAATTGAAGGCAACTGTTCATAATCAAAAAGTGATGGCTTTTGAACAAGGGGGAGATGGTGTATTGAGATATCAAGGTAGGTTGTGTGTGCAAAGGGTAGATGAACTCCAAGAGAGGATCATGGAGGAAGCTCATAGCTCCAAATATTCTATCCATCCGGGTTCCACAAAGATGTATCGTGATTTATGAGAGGTTTATTGGTGGAGTAGCATGAAGAAATGTATTACAGAGTTTGTTGATAAGTGCCCAAATTGTCAACAAGTTAAGGTAGAGCACCAAAGGCCCGGTGTTATGGCTCAGAATATAGAGATTCCATAATGGAAGTGGGAGATGATCAATATGGACTTTATTACAGGTTTGTCGCGATCTCGCAGGCAGCATGATTCCATTTGGGTGATTGTAGATCGAATGACTAAATCTGCCCACTTTTTGCCGGTAAAGACTACCCATTCAGCATAGGATTATGCCAAGTTCTTGGAGTCCCAGTGTCTATTATTTCAGATAGAGGTGCCCAATTTACTGCACAATTTTGGAAATCATTACAGAAAGGCTTGGGTTCAAAGGTGAACTTGAGTACTATTTTTCATCCTCAGATAGATTGTCAAGCAAAGCGCACTATTCAGACTTTAGAAGATATGTTGAGGGCTTGTGTGATTGATTTCAAGGGTAATCGGGATGATCACCTACCTCTCATTGAGTTTGCTTATAACAATAGTTATCATTCTAGCATCCAGATGGCTCCTTATGAAGCACTTTATGGGAGAAGGTGCAAATATCACATTGGGTGGTTTGAGGTTGGTGAGGCTGGGTTGATAGGATCAGACTAAGTTCATCAAGCTATGGAGAAAGTGAGAGTTATTCAAGAAAGGTAAAAAACAACGCAGAGTCATCAAAAATCCTACACTGATGTTAGGAGAAGGGACTTAGAGTTTGGAGTAGATGATTGGGTATACTTGAAGGTTTCACCCATGAAGGGTGTTATGAGATTTGGAAAGAAGGGGAAGCTCAGTCCCCGGTATATTGGTCCTTACAGAATATCCAAGAGGATCGGTAATATGGTTTATGAGTTAGAGTTAACACAAGAGTTAGCAGTGGTCCATCCGATATTTCATATTTCCATGTTGAAGAAGTGCATGAGAGATCATTCACTTATCATACCTACTGAAGATATTGGTATTAAGGATAGCTTATCTTATGAGGATATTCCTGTTCAGATTTTAGATCGCCAAGTTCACAAGCTGAGGACCAAGGAAGTAGCATCAGTCAAAGTTCTGTGGAGAAATCAGTTTGTTGAGGAAGCTACTTGGGAAGCTGAGGAGGACATGAAGAAGAGGTACCCACATCTCTTCGAGTCCGGAGAAATTCCAAATTAAGGTACTAATCCTTTTCTTGGCATTCACTTTAAGTTGACTTGTTGTGTTTACATTTTTCTTGTTGGGTGTTTGAGTTGGATGTTAGATGTTACACCCTTAGCCTACTAAGAGTAATCTCATTCGAGGAAGAATGTTCCCAAGGGGGAGATATTGTAACAGCCCGCTATTTGAAAGAGCTAGAATTAGAAAGAACCATTTTTGGAAAGAATAAAAATCTGAAATTTAGCAAGTATGTTAAGTATGAGTTTTGGGTCAACTTCAAACGATCATAATTTTCTGTACAACATGAGTTAGGTGGAAAATAATATGTAAAATGAAAGGTCTTGGAATTATCTTTCCAACGCCACCGAGTTTGCAAATTTTTGAGCTCATCTGAGGGAGATATGCCTGTTTGAAGTAGGGCTGTCTGGATAAGGAAAGTCAACCGGATTTAGAGGGGTATTTTGGTCTTTTCATTACCCAATTGATTTATTTTGTTTTTAGGAATTTATTTGAGATCTAAACTGAGTTAGTTCAGTTTACGCAATTAAGAATTACGCTAGGGCTTTGAGAGAAGATAAAAGAGGAGAAAAGTCAAGGCGTTCTTGGAGATTTCTTGCGGAATCGAAGTCATTTCACCAAGGATTGATCCCTAAAGAGGTATGTGATAATTTAATAGAGTTGGGTTCGTTCACCCATGCACCAATCATGTTTAGTTCAGTGAAATTTGTTCTAGAAAGTTTAAAGTTGGATGATCTTGAATGGTGTTCTTGAAATTGGCTTTTGTCCTTGAGATTTGATGGGATTGTTGAGTTCTTGATGGAATCGTGTCGATTTTAGAGTCGTTTAGGAGTAGATTCTTGTGTACATGTACCGGTATCTGAATCTAAAGAAAAATTGAGAAAAAGAATCGAATTTAGGCGAACTGGGATTAGAAAATGAAGAAGGAAAAATTTGAGCAGATTCTGGCACGCAAGTCCACGTCGCTGATTAGCTCCCTTAGTGAAAAATTTTCCCTTCGTGTCACGGAAACGATGCGGACTGCACTATTTCAAAAATTATTTCGCGACCAAAAAAATAAAATGCATCTCCGCATCGCAGACTTGATCCCAGACAGTGATTTCTTGATCGTTTCTCATGTTTAACTATCTAAAAACACTCCTAAACATCACGAGATCTTTCCTATGACAAATCACAACCTTGAATTCATAAGTTAAATTCAAGGTAGAGTTGAGAGTCAAGTTTTGAGGGTTCTTCGAGTCATTTTAAGAAGTCTTTTACAAATATTTTAAACTTGTTTTAAGGCTTAAGCATTGAGATTGAGAAAGAGTAGAGCTGAGTTCATTCTTTAAAATGTTATATGGGGACTATGTATTCCCAAAGAGTAAATGTTTTCACATTTAAGATGAGAGGAAACACCGTTTTCCAAATGAGTTTTCATGAGTAGTTTGAGTCTCAACTTCCCTGAGTTTCTACCTACTATTTAAATTCTTTATATAAACTGCATCTTTACTATTGGTTATTTCTGTATTGAGTTGAGTATCCATGAGTTGAGTAAAGCTGAGGTAAGTGTATCTTTCATATTCCAGTTCAAGCTTATGTGTTGTTTAGATTTACCCTCGCATGCTCGTACATTCAATGTATTGATGTCATTTTTTCTGCATCATTTTATGATGCAGATACAGGTAACCAGGATCAACATCCAGCACTTCGTTGATCCAGTTGAGCATTTCAGAGTCATTTGGTGAGCCTCCTTGCTTCCGAAGGATACCTTTTTTTCATTTCTTTGTTATCTCAATTGTTAGGATGATCGGGGGTCTTGTCCCGACATCCCTCACAATATTAGAGGCTTCATAGATAGTTAGACATTAGTAGTTCATTAGTCCTATTCATTTCAGTGTTTTTTATTATAGGACTTGAGTTGCCTTTATGGCTAGTTGAATGTTTTGCCTTTATATATTCTAAATTTGATTTATGAACTTATCTCTTGAGTTGTCTTTAGCTTGTGTTTAGAAGTTTACTTGTTGAGTACCGTGTGGTTTGGTACTCACTCCTTGCTTCTACATTTGTGTAGGTTATGAGCCTTGATCTTCGTGATACTCTCTCTTTCTTCTTTTCCGAGGCTTCTTGGAGATTTGTGAGGTAGTTGTTTGTCATCTCAGCGGACCTTCTTACTCTTATTTATGATCTTGTTCTATTCAAGAAACAATGTCATTTGAGACTTGTGTTTTTCTTTTGAATCAATTGTAATACTTTAGAGACTTGTACACGTGCCAACCAGGTTTTGGAGGTTTTATTAAGTTGACTTAGTTATCCACACTTATGATATTTTGAAATTTCAATTTGTCTTACTTCCGCATTTTTGTGATATTTGGATTTTAGGCTAACTTGTCTTGGTGGGATAAGAGGTCCATTTTGGGTCGTGATAAAATTGTATTAGAGCCCCAGGTTCATAGGTCTCAGTGTATACAAGCCGAGTCTAAGTAGAGTCTCGAGGTTCTTTACTTATCTTTGAGAGGCTATATAGACTTTTAGGAAAAATCTTCACTTTTTGAATCTCTATCGTGCGTACTTAGTCTAATTTGATTCTTATCGCTTCATTCAGAATCTCACCTATAGTGATGATTCATGTGTGATCATTTATGTGATTCGTTGGTGTCGTGTATGTCTTAGAGGTTAGATTTGGTTTGGAAGTGATAGACTTATGAAAATGATATGTGGTTAGATTCATAATATTTTCCAATTCGAAGGGGTTGAGTTAGGTGATGAGTTGACAAAATATTTTGTCAATGTCTGAATGATGAGGTTGAACAATAGTTTAAGGGACTTCATGAATGTGTAATCCTTTGTCAGGTTAGTTTCCCCAACAGAAAAATAGTATTTTTGTGGTATAGGCAATATCTTGAGTGGTTTGACAATTGGAAGTGGAATGATTAAAGAGGTGGCTAGATAATGAACATTATAACTATGGAAAATACAGTAAGTAAAGTTGTCATAACATGTATGGGTTGCTTAGCGAATGATGAGAATGATGTTGCGCCAATTGAGGTCAGATTCTCTACTACGATTTTATATATTAAGTGTGTATCAAAGAGGGTCATGGTACGACAATTACAATGGTACCAACTCTTACTTGGTTAGAGTTATGGAATGTGTTACTCTTGCTATGGACCTGATCTACGAAGGAATGCATATAGCTTTGGATGAGAGACCGAACGAATTTGGTAGTGTATTATAGTAACTTATTGGGAAGAAATGTGTGGGCTATTTGGGTACAATCTTCTCGGTAGGTATTATGTGTTCTAGTGGTGGATCTAACGAACTTTCACGATGTGGTACTAATGTTATATGAAAACGGATACATTGATTGTAAGTATGAATACTAACTACTTAAGGAGTTATCAATTGTATCACATGCTCATATAATAAGATTCGATGTTACATTCATATTTGAGAAACCTACTAGCTTGTTACTACGGACGAATGAGTGAAGCATTATTTCTAAGGAAGCTTTTAGTGGTGGATCTTTGGTACAATATTGATGTGTTTAGGTAGTGAAGTGTATCTCGAGAATTTTAAATGAGTGGTGATTTCATTGTAAGCTCCATGAAAGTGGATCAACATTAGGATGACAAGCTTATAGGTAAAGGAAATCTCAACGAGTATGCTTGTGTGAAGGTAATTGAGAATTTTAGTAAGAAAGTGCGTATAAAATTGAGTTAGTCTTTTGAATTTGATTGGTATAGTTGGGTTTGAGATGTCATGTCGATGACAAGATTGACTTTGTGGTGATGGCAAGGGCTAACTGAGCATAATGGTAATAAGAGTTCATGATAAATTGTGATTGGGATGCAAACATATCATCAGGATTGTTGGTTGAACATATTTTGTATGCTAATAACGACTTATGAGTATCTAATGTCATGGTTTTCCACTATTTGGTGAGTAATGTGGTTGTATGGAAAGTCTTAGGAGATGCTGGGACCCCGCTCGAATAAAATTTAAAGCAGCTAGAGTCATAATGACAAAAATAGTGGGATGTAGTGTAGCCTTTGGAAAGAGGTGAGAACAAGAATATTTTCTCTCATTGCAAAGGCCAAAGATGTATCTTCAAAGGAATTGAGAATTGGGTTCAGAGGCGTGTGGTTTCATCTGTTTTGCTCTACCTATGGTAATAGTGTCACAAGCTCATCAGATTGGTTAAAAACTACTGGATAAAACTTGAGAAATGAGTGTACAGAAATTCAGCTCGAGTGTGATGATAAGTTCTTTTGTGGTTTGAGTAGATAATGAGTATGGTCGGATTTTAAGCGAAGGATATGATAAGGTCGATGGAGAGGCAATTAATGAAAATCTAAGATACATGAATTCATAAAAATCTTCAATGTATAAGCTAATGATGAAAGATAATGGGATTGGGCTACATAATTGAAATCAGAATTCAAGTTTCTCGTTGCGAGTCTACGTTTGTGGTAGTATATTTTGTCAAGGTATGAATTGATAAGGTAAGAAATGATCGATTGCATCGGGTATTGCCCATTTTTAAGGACTTATGCATGGTTTGGGTCTTAAAGTTTGTTATTTTTAATTGTTAAAGAACCTAAGGAAGAGTTTTACTTAAAAGTGATGGTTTAGAGTATAAGAGAAAATGCCATGGATTGTCGGTCAAAGGGTAAGACTGGTAAGCGAGGCAATGAAAAAAAAAGAGTCTGGTGTATTAGAGTTCAAGATATTAGAATTTTGAGTCATGAGAAGAATTTAAGAAAAGTGAAGGAATAAGACCTCTCGTATATACCCTTGGTTCATAATTGAAGGTTATATGGATTTTTGCCTTTGAATTAAGATATGACTATGAGATGTGAACTGGTTCGGCACAGACTTACTAGGTGTTTTAAGATGGAGTTTTAGTTTGGCTGACAAACAATGATGTGTGGAAGATTCTATAGGGTTATGTCGAGCTAGATTGTTCAAATTATGATACATAACTTATGGATATGCAACAGTATTGACCTACAGTTCTACATGATTAATGAGGATTTTGAGGGGATTGAAAATACTTTATTGATAGAAATGCACATCTATTGTGATGTGTTACATAGATACGTGATGGTACATAGAGATTATGTTCTCATGGTATATAGAATAATTGGGGTGACCAAAGATTTCTCTAAGTGTTGGCATGAGTTATGTGGTGGTTTGAAATGGTAGTTAAAGCATGGTATGTGAAAGTTGTGTGGAGTTGACTTTGGGTGTGATTTAATAGTTTTATCTCGATGGAAAGGTACTATTAAATTTGAAATTAGTGTTATCAGTCTTGTGTGGGAGTCGTATTTGTCATGGAATGCTTAAATAGAAAGAGAGGTAGCCATAGTTTGAACATGTATTTGATAAGAAGACTTTGATATTAATGATGGTTTGAGAGTAAGGTAAGTGGCTGGTGTGGTTAGGATGTTTGATAGTATTAAGAATGGTGGCTTTATTACAATACTGTGAGAGTATGTGGGGTTTGATAAATCGAGTATGCGTAAGATTATAATGGGGATCAGACTGGTTGATTTTGGCTGGCTAAATATTGAGGGATGTAGTCAGATGAATGGAAATATTTGATATGGGCATTATGGAAGAAGTATCTAGTGTTATTCGACCTTGATTCTGTATATTCTCATGTTAACTACCTACTTCGTTTCAGACATGATTTGGAGTATGATTCATTGCATATGTCCACGTGTGTTTCTACATCTATGGGTGAATCCCTAGTGGTGGATCGAATGTACCGATCCTCTTATGTCCTCTTGATAGGTTAGGATCCTTGGGGAGACTTGATCATTTCAGTTATGATAGATTTGGTGTTGTTTGAAATAGCTAAAGTATACCAGTAGTTCTACACATACAACCTTACTTATGAGGCCTTATATACGAGCTACTATGAAAAGTTACAATTGTCTAAGAGTGTGGTTAGAGGTTCTGTATTTTTGAAGTGTATCAGTTGTTAGATGTTTACTTAATCATTTCCTTCTTTGGGTTAGATAAGTTTGATTCTCACTTGATGAGTATTCGATGTCTAAAGATCATATTTTTATAACTTAAGCTCATGGAAAGATTATGATGTGAAAAGGGATTATTGATAAAATCTATGATGGTTTGTGCATTATGAATGTGTAGTGTGGTTAGTTCATGTTCTCTTCTTGTTGTAGCCGATATTGGTTGAGAGTTCTCTCGTATTGATGTGAGAAAGGATTCGTTGTGATGGATGTGTTGTTGTTTAGAGGAGTCGGTTCAGATTGGGTTCACAGGTTCGTCTGCGGTTTGGTAAGCACTCCTGATTTGTAATTCAATCAAAGTTTGATTCGAAAGTGTAGTTCTTTAATAGTTGATCTTGATGGAATAGTCTTAAGGATGAGCTCACTTGGAGAGATGAACACCGACTCTAGAAGATCATAACTTAGATCTTTGGTAACGCTGGTTATCTTTCCTTCTTCTTCTTCCTTATGTTCGAGGACGAACATGGTTTTTAGTGGTGGATAATGTAATGACCCGGAATGTCATTTTTTTTGTAAAATTTCCATCTCGTCCCTCACGATAGTTGCCCCGAGTCATTTTTGATTAGTCGGTTTCGTTGATTTAAAATTTTTGAACTATTCGATAACTACGATTATTTAATTGACGGATATTTATTAAATAATTAATTTTTATTAGTTGGTGATTAATGAAACAAGTGATGTAGTTTATTTAATACCTTAACCCATGTAAAATAATAAAAACCAAAATTAAATAAGGTGGTGATTATTTATTTTAGTCACAACAAGAAAGAAAGAAACCTTACGACGACACTTAATTTCAAAAGAAGAGGCAGCAGTGCTTTCAGGTAAAAACCTATCTGACTATTCCTTCTTATTCGTAATATTAGTTGATAGGAGTATGAATATTAGTCATAATTAAATGGATTGGTTGAAGGGTGAGATCATCCTCTTGTTCGGATTGTACACATTTTAGTCGGCTATTTGGTCTATATACTTCTTAGCAACCGTAAGATGTAGTGGTCTAAATTAACGATTCATTAGATGTGGGTAGGTAATATCCTTTTTATTACCCTTATTATTTTTATAATATAATTGAAATTGAAAGAGAATTAAAAGTAACGAAGTTGTCGTTGTAGGCATGAAAATTATTTTAAAAAAGGTGAGGAAGGTCGTGAAATTGTAATGATGAAGACTGATGATATATATGAATTGAGTTATGTTGTGAAAAGCTTGATTGGAACAATTTGGAACAAAAATATTATGACCAGTAACTAGAGTTATGAAGACTTAATCAATTTGGTGTCTATAGGTTAAAATTGGGATTGGATTCTGGGTGTTCTAATTACATTTGGAATATTCTACGGTGCATGGAATCTGGGTATTGTTGACTATAGTAAGTTGACGTGTTATTGTTTCAATATTTCTTAATAATTTTCTTATGATAATTATATTATGATTCAAGTTTTGATATATTGGTATATGTAATTAAATAGTAGGTATATCTTATTATATGAATATAATTCGAATTATGATATTGGAAAAATTGGGACTTAACCCTAGACTTGAAACTTAGAAAATACGATAGTTGAAATGTTAATTGACACCAAGATTTACAAACTTGATTATAAATTTAGGTGAATCTTTGGGTCAAGGCTAAACACATAGTAATATGGATGTTGTTAATTTTGAAATCTTATCGTGGTCATTTATTTGAATAGATTGCTTTGAGTTGGAAGTTCAACGAAAGGGGAAGGCTCAAGTTCCGGAGTGACCTCTTGATTGATTGAGAAAAGTGGATTTCTAAACCCTTGTTAAGTGCATAGAATCGTGTATTACCTTGTGGTATGTGTTGGGGAGTAATGAGACTTGGTGATGGATTGACTTGTCCATATTGAATAATTCTAATGATGAAAACGGGTAATAAAAGGGCAATGTGATTAATTGTTGATGTGTGATGTGTTGAGAATAGTTTGAAAGACTTATTGACTCATTGTTGATGTTGTATCACAATTGTGTTGTTGTGAATTATGCATTATTATGAAAATGGTCATCTCCTCATTATTTATGTGAACATGTCATTTGCATTATTCTGAGACATGGTTGTGACAAGTGTTATGTGAATTTTGAAAGAATCCGGAATTAAAGAGGATGTGCCATTTCGAGGGACGTGTCGCGCGCCAAGACGGATACCATATTTCGAGGGACGTGTCGCACGCCACGATGGATTTTATTATCGAGGGACGTGTCGCGCGTCGCGATGGATACTATATATCGAGGGTCGTGTCACACGTCGCCGCAACGGATGCATGGACAGATATGTCCCCCATGGGTTCTGGACTGAGAGACAGCGGGTGTGTATCGCTAAGTCAGACATACTTCTCTATACTTGACATTGCATTCCATTTCATTTTATTGCACATCTTTATCATTGGTGAACTTGATCTTGTGTGTTGCTGATCTTGTGAATGTCTTTTTGTGGAACTTGTGATTGATGAATATTGAGCTTGTTGTTAAGAATATGAAAAAAAATTATTAATATTTTGTGTGGCACCTCTCTATGGCCTCCATTTATATTAAAAATTTTTCTTCAAATTTTAAATGTCTAAATAATTTGATTAGTGTTTTATTTTATTCTTTATCTATAATTGTTGTAATTAAATTGAATTAAATTATATTAAACTGATTAGTAAAATATTCAACCATCCCTCTCCCCACGTCTAAGATTATGACTATTTCATTAAATCTTCTTACACAAATTCTTCAACTTTTCATCTTCTCTTTTAATTATTATTTATACTCATTTATGAGTTATGACATTAATCGTTTTCCTATCTTAAAATCAATTGTAGAGGTGAATTTATTGTCTCCTTTCATAATTCCTATAAATCTCTAACTAATGGAGACATATATTTTGTTCACCAATTGCTTCCTTTTGATGAGATTTTTTAGGCAATTTTCAGGTATCATTTTATTTTATTTGTTTTTGTTTGAAAATCATAATATTATATAAGATTTTAATAATGATATTTTGTATCCTACTTTCATCAGTATCATTTTAGATGACTATTTTTTCAACTGGTTTACTCTTTTATAAATTCTTGAATTTATTTGGAATCTTATATTTGTATAATTGTATTTTGGCACGTTATCATATTGCTTTATTCTTGTGTTTATTTCTATTATAATGTTGATATTTATTTAAATTTGATTTCTCAATTGATGAGTTAAATTTCTTCTCGGACTATTTTCATATTAATGTGTAGCATATCATTTTTTTTCTAATTCGTATTATATCAGGTTATGGATTATCATAATAAGCATTGTTCTACTTCTTTTATTAATGTGAATTTTAGGGGCAAGTACAAAAAAAATTTGGTTAGTGATGGAGTAATCCATTTTTCCTTGAGATTTTAGTAGCTTTAGTTAAGGATTATAGCTCATGCACGATTCTGCTCGATCTCATGTTTGTTTATAATTTATGTTTACTTCTCTTTTAATATCATTTTTATTTAGATTTTAATTTCTTAATTGATAAGCTAATTTCAAAAATTTGGGATATTTTCAAAAAGATGTATGTTTAAATAGTTTCCGATATCTAATATATATATAGAGAGGGGGGGGGGAGAAGAGAAGTAAGGTGACATATCACTCATATTCATCTATTTTCTCAATTATTTGCTCTTTTCTTAATTATTTATTTCTGTAGATTTTTTTTTATCTTAAACATAATTTTTTTAAAAGTCCATGTTATAAATCCTTCGTGGTAAGTTTTAAATAACACTAAAGTAAAGTTTATACACATAATGACTTGAGCCTTTTTCAATTTAGTTTTTTTATTTATCTTTTATTTTATTTTTCATCCTATTTTAGGTACTTACCACCTTACTAATTAACCAGAACAAGAAAAATCTAAGAGGCGCATTTCCAAAAAAATTGAAGAAGTCTTATCGGTTTATTCTACAACTACCCGTTATCAAATTAGAATTAATTCTTTCTAAATTCCGAATTAATATTATATCATTAACATTCTTGAATATGCTTTATTCTTACTATTTTCTTTCTTTCTACTCTACGGAAACATTTATTTATTATAATGATTCATGCTATGATAAATTAGGTATGCAAAAGCAATGAAATCAATTAATCAAATATTGTCATTTGAATTGAAAATTGGGAAGAAAGTTTATGTTGCTAATCAATTTATAGGCGGTGAATTTAGGAGGAAGATAACTATATATATATATATATATAGATTTCTTGGTCATATTATTGCCTTTTTTAGTTCAATAACGTGGTTTCTAAAAATATGGTATTAAAATTTCAAATCATCTGAATTTTAATAATTCTCCTAAGAGTCATTTAGAAGAAATATGGAAAGAGAAGAATGAATATGGGATTTTCACATTAATAATTGTTTGTCACTAATATTGACTTTGTTTTCTCTACGCATGCGTATGTTGTTGATTAATTGCAGTTTGATGACTTTTCTTCATAATATATAATTGAAAAATATTGTTAAAAAATTCTTAAGTATATGATCTTAATATTTTTCTTTTATTTCAAATAGTTTCTCTAAAGGAGAGGTTCTGAGGAAAATAATCGTGTTTTTAAAAAAAACTTTTTTTATAGTATATTTTTCTTCAGCAAAATCACTAACAATTGCATTTGCATCAGAAAATGACATCCCATAAGCATTTATTTTATTTGTATTACTTAAAGTGTATATTATAAAACCGTATTAAAACGAGTTAGAATTTAGTATTTAATTAATTTGAAGATCTAAACAAAAATATTATTTTAAAATCATGAATCTAATATTGTATGAAATAGCAAACTATTAATTCAAATTAAATGTTATAGCCATAGTTTATTTTATTTGTAATTCGCAGCAAACATCTCATTTTTGCCATATGATTCGGTATACAATTAGTCATTTTCGGTATACAATCACTCATTCGGTATACAAATGTATAAAATGTATTTGTGTTTGTATAAATCAAGAGAAAAGTGTATATACAAATATAAATACATATATTTTCGTCCTATACACTTATAATTATACAAATACATGTCTTATTATACAAATTACAATGTATAAATGAATTTATACAAAGCTGAACATTTTTGTATAAAATTGGATGTATCTGGCGAATTATACAAATCAAAAGCTCCATAACAAACATAAAAATTTTCATAGAGCGCAATTATGCAAACTATAGCTATAACATACAATTATGATTTTTATGTTTGCTAATTGCTATATATGAAAGTTGCTCAAAGTAGTATAGTTAATAATTCCAAATATTATAAAAGAGTTAAAGAAATCATAATAAAATGAAAAAAGTTGATTCGTCAAATAATAACTAATCGTATAAAAAAAACAAAAGAAATAACTATTTTCTGATGGTCAAAAAGGGATTCTCTAGGTAAAACTTTTGCACTGTATTTATTGATAGTAAAAACCCCTAAATTAAAATACTAAAGAACAAAGAGCCTTTTAGATTAAAATGTTTTTAAATAGAATTATATCTAACTTCTTGTTTTATGACATTAATTTAAGTGTGTATATGCACTTAAAATTGTATATATATTTTTTCTGTTCTCAATATGTTAAGTTGTACTGTAGGAGGAAAAGAACGGCATACCAAGCAGATCCTACACATAAATGATGCGGAAAAATCAATTACCTTCAATTGTGTTGAAGGATATCTGAAAGAACTATACAAGTCAATAAATGGTACAATGACTGCAAATGAAAACTTGATCAGTTGGACTATTGTGTATTTATGAAAAATTGAATGAAAACATTCCGGAGCCCCTTAATATGATGGAATTTTTCATTGGTCTCACCAAGGACCTTGAGACTCACTATGTCGAAAAATAGATCTCAATCCCCATGTCCAAAAACATGATGAAGTATTATGACTATCCTAAATCATTATAAATAAATAAAACTATATTTCATAGAATGATGAAGTATTATGGCTATCCCAAATCTTGATGAATAAATAAAAATATTTGGTGTGATATATGTTTCACGAATTGTGTACGTTAGTGTGCTCAACGTTCAGAATATATATATATATTTAAGAATGCAAAAACCCATGAAACAAATAAAATGAACGGTGGGTGCGATAACGCAGTTAAAGTAGAAAAGTCATAGGGGGATTATATCAGTTTACCATATGAAAAAAATGTTTAAGACGCAGCATGAGAAATGAAAACAAGAAACCTTGCAAATGTTCAGCTGATAAGACTAATCAAATTACAAAGATTAAGAATAATCAACTTTGTTCATACTTTTCAACTTGGTTGAAATTGGTCATTATTATGTTTAAGGGACAACAATTATTGGAACTTTTGATACATTTTAGAGATTCCAATCTAGATTTTTTAAATGATTTTGGAAAAGTTCCATCATATGAGCAACTGATGTAACAAGGCAACTTGATAATACGCCTAAAATGACTATAGTTTCTCTTTGATGCTCTACAACTTGAAGCTAATTGTTTTACTTCTCCAAATTTGATTTTATTATTTTAACTAGGGAATCAACTCGCGCTTTGCGTGATCGATAAAAACTTCGTTGTCACGATCCAGACCGTCGTGATTGGCATCCACACTAACCCTCCGATGAGAGAACCATTACTACAACCCAGACTAAACAACTTAACCAAAAACTATGTATTTAAATATACAAAAGCAGGTTTAAATGACCCAAAGAAATACGGAGTTCCCATAAACTCTAAAGGTTTAAACAAATAACTTAACCAAACTAATGTGAAAGTCTTAACCCTTAGAACCTGAAAGTCATTGTACCAAAACATTTAAATTGCAACAAGTCTAAGAAAAGGGGGCGCAACCCCGAAACTAAACAAACATCGTAAACAAATAGTCTAAGTCTGAAAAGGGTTGACTTAAACAAAACTGAAGGATCCATGGCAGCCTGGAAGAACTGGCTCACCCTTGAATCCGGTCTCAATCACTGATCTCCTAGTTGAGGTCTATCAATAGCCACCTGAAGATGCCCTATACTCAACAAAGAACGATCAAGTGCAACAGTACACAACCACAGTGTACTGATAGGATCACACGGCTATTCCAGTAAGCACATCATATATAAGCAGTCACAACATAGTAAACACGTATATACCGAACATATACAATATCAATCATCTTTTCAGGATCAATGTAGCATTCCACGTTCTCAATAATACACATTGGTTATCATTTTAGAGCAACAAACAATCTTTCAACCTCAATCACCATTAGCTATGAAGTAATCATCACAAGTAGATACACAACTCAATTTAATGGTCCTCTCACGAAATCCAACTCAATGGTCCTATCATGGAACCCATACCCAAACTGTTAGTGTACCAGTACGTGGTAGCCGATCCAAGTTAGTGTGCCGGACGTGACACCCGATCCCATATATGCGTCGAAACGTGGATCTGATCCAAGTTAATGTGTCAGACGTGACACTCGATCCATTCAACAAGACACAATCACAATGTACATTCTCATAATCATACAATCAAGAGTTGATTCATGGCATACAATTCTTCATTCATACTCATTTATGATTAGTGTGATTAATAATGCAACATTCGCATACATACTTGCATTATAATGAAGTAATTACTAACATACATCACATCAACATGAAGTCACAACCATCATCTACCTCGAATCCTAGCTTGAATCCCCTAAGACACTTGAATCTTCCCTTTCTGGATTATTTCTGCTTGTTCTAGGTCTACAAACAATTAATATACACAAGGGTCAACAATCAAGGGTCTAATTATTCGGATTATAACAAACCCAATAATCCAAGCCCAAACCTATGATCGCAATATCCCAATTAGTTCCACCATAATTCCCAGATCAAAACCTTTCCTCAACAATAATTACCCAAGAAACTACGTTCTACAGATAGAAATACGGATTAGGGGAGTAAAAACCTTACATTTAGCACCAAAAATTGTGGAAAACTATCAACAAACCACGTGGGGTCGCCTCCTAGCTCTCAAGAACGAAACTTGCAGAAAATAACATTTTTGGGGTTTATTTCTGACTAAAGTCGCAACTGTCCTGCTATGGAGGCTCCCATCCCGCTACAACGGCCCTTCCCTGGCGGGAATAATCCCGCCTTGGCAGCTTGCACGGAAACAGAGAGCTAAATTAAGATTTCCAAACCCCCATTTCACAACACACCTGTATCCTATGACACTCAGAAAGTACCCATTCACGCTACGATCAGTTTCGAGAGTTCTACTCCCCCGAATTCAATTCCGTAAAGTCGTATGGGTTCCTTAACGTCTTAACTATCAACTCATGTAATCACATTCAATATTTAACCTCTCATTCATTACCAGATTTCCCTAGACTCGCCTGACTCCTATTTCGTCCAAATCTGGACTAGGCTAGGAAATTTCAAGTTACTACCAAAAAGTTTTCTGGCCCACATTCTTTCCCCACTGGCTTTTCCCTAACGACGGAATCAGGTCGTTACATTCATATTTAAAATTTTATTATATATATTTTTATTTTTGAATGTTGAAATAACATAATATAACTTCTGAAATCTAAAATGAGTTGTTAGTTTATTTTTTGAAATGTAATCTAAACACAATTTATAATTTTAATTCATAAGTATTTTGCAAAATTTATAAATTTTTAAAAGTGAAACTAAAATGAACAAAGAATTACAAAGAAGGAACGGAAATGTAAACAAAGAAAATGTGTAACATTTATTAAGTTGATGGAAGGCTCCTAAAAATTTAATATAAAATATCTCTCTCTCTCTCTCTATATATATAAAGCTAGATAAAAAAGAAGTGATGTGGCACCTCTCAATGGCCAAGGATCCTATTTATTTATTGTTTTTTTTTTTTACATTTTTTCTATTTTTTTAATTATTGTATTTTATAAAATTATTTCTTTAATTCATACATCTTCAATTACATAAAACCTCTTAATTAATTTAGTAATGTTTATAACTCCTAACCTTTCATATTCATAACCTTCAAATTATTTAATATATAAATTTATAACTCTTCAAAATCACACTTATAAAAACCTATTTTGAGACATATGTGATAATTATTTTTCATTTTTCTTTTTTTCATCTTTTGTCTCTTTGGTTGGTTAATTTTTTGTCTTCTTTGATATGATTTTGCAGGAGAGAGATCTATAATGAAGAATATTAGACATTCTTGCATAGTTTGATTTTACGAGGTAAAATGATTTGACATGCATAATATAACTAACACTTTTTTCTATTGTAATTATGTTTTAATTATTTTTTTGGATTCTTGATTATACAAATCATGATTATTATTTTATTTTTTAAAATGATTTGATTTTTTCACTTTGCTTCTCTTTGTAGTTTCTAGAGAATATTAATGTTAGACATTCTTGCATAGTTTGATAATGATTTGATGTGTTTAATATAATTATCACTTTTTTTATTGCAATTATACATTTAATATTATTTCTTTTGGATTAGTGATGAAACAAATCATGAATTATTATTTTTAGAAAAAAAATGATTTGATATTTCTCTTTTGCTTCTCTTTGTAGTTTTTCGAGATTTTTTGTTTTGTTGCTTATTGTGTAGTTTCTAGAGAATCTAATTATTTTTACTTTCTTCCTTTCTTTGTAGGTTTTGGAGAATTGAATTATCTTATGTTGATAACAGGTTCCTTCTTTCTTCTTTAACTCATAACTAAATATTCTTTAAAGTTTTTACTTGATTAGTTAACTTTTTTTTTTTTTTTTTTTTTGTTGTTGTAAGGTTTACTTACCGAATTTTCAGGTCTGGATATTTTTTAAAATAAATGTAGAACAAGGAGTTAACATATCCATATATGCCATGTAGATACAATTTTATAGTTATGTGGATCAAGTTTTTATTTATTATAAGAGAAAATGATCAAAAGTCTCCCCAACCTATAGCCGGATTTTCAGCTACACACTCATACTTTATGGGGGTCTTGTTACCCCCCTGAACATTTTAAAAGTAGAATATATAACCCCTTAAAAACTCACCTCAGATTTGTATTAAGTGGTGAAGGACACGCGCCTGCCACGTAATATTATTTTTTTAATGTATAAAAAATAATTATTTTGTTTTCTTTATCTCCAGACATGGCATCAGCCATCTGCCGAAGTCTTCTCTATCGGAGTTGCCTTTTTTTTTCTTTAACTCGTTTAATGTAGCTATGATTTTCTCCCATTGACCAAAAATTTTCTTCAATTTTCATCTAAATTTCTCTCAATTCAACTATCGAAAATCCCCAATTTTTTTCAATAATCACCTAATTACCCTTCAATATCTCCATTTCTACACCATTTCCTTCTTTTTTTTCTCAAGATTAATGAAATTCCACTCAAAATCTTTATCAATTCAATGCTCCAAAAAGTCGGTCAATTTTGGAAATTAAGTTTTTAGATGCAGTTAGTTTAGTTTAGTTGGGTAGAAATCTTCAAAATGAAGATTTTGTAAGATTTGGTGGTGGATGAGTGAAGTTCACATGGTGGATCGTAGGTGTGGCCGCCGCTGCAACCCATTTGTTGTTGGTGTTTCTTCTTCATTAAAGAGAAAGAAGAAAAGGAACATTAAAAGTATAAAAATAAAATAAAAAAGGAACATTAAAAGTAGAAAATTAATAATGAAATAAAAAAACACTTATAAAGTTAAAGTTTTATTATTTGTTTTTGCTCTCACTCTCTCAAAGAGAGTGAACTACACATTCCTTGCCACCTCAGCATATAGAGAGCAAATAACTCCATTTTAAAATAGTTTAAGGAGGTAATATGACCATTGTGAAGTATAAGTGTGTAGTTGGGAATCCGGCTATAGATTGGAGGAACTTTTGACCATTTTCTCTTTATTATAATGAATAGAACATGGGAATGTAAAGTGAATTAATTTTAAAAATATAGTTTAATTCATAGAAAAAAGATGATAATTAACATGTTGAGTAAAGAAGAAAGAAACGGTAAATATAAAAAACTCTAATTATATCTTATTTATGAAATTTTATAATGGACAAATGAAAAGACAATTTAAATAAATGAAAAGAAACTAATAGCTAAATTAAAGATGATAATTAACATGTTGAGTAAAGAAGAAAGAAACAGTAAATACTAATCTCAATAAATTCATCAAATCTTGAGCATATAAATATACTACTAAGAGAAGGATATGCAAATTATGAGGTAAATGACTTTGTGATTGTTGGGTTTTATGAGTATGTAATTGTTATATTATATATGTCTAATAGTTAAATAGTGAAGTAATGCAAGATTGTACATGTTATATGTAATTCTTTTTTCTATAGATAATATTATTCTAAAATGATGTATCGATTTTTTTGGTAAAAAACTGGTGATTCTTAAAAGTATATATCTATCTATATTAATAATTATTGACACTAAAACGGTGCAATTTTATAGTTATGTGGATCAAGTTTTTATTTATTATAATGAATAGAACATGGGAATGTAAAGTGAATTAATTTTAAAAATATAGTTTAATTCATAGAAAAAAAGATGATAATTAACATGTTGAGTAAAGAAGAAAGAAACGGTAAATATTAAAAACTCTAATTATATCTTATTTATGAAATTTTATAATGGACAAATGAAAAGACAATTTAAATAAATGAAAAGACACTAATGGCTAAATTAAAGATGATAATTAACAAGTTGAGTAAAGAAGAAAGAAACGGTAAATATTAATCTCAATAAATTCATCAAATCTTGACCATATAAATATACTACTACGAGAAGGTTATGCAAATTATGAGGTAAATGACTTTGTGATTGTTGGGTTTTATGAGTATGTAATTGTTATATTATGTATGTCTAATATTAAAATAGTGAAGTAATGCAAGATTGTGTTATATGTAATTCTTTTTTCTATAGATAATATTAGGGAAAATGCATAAGTACCCTCCAACCTATGCCCGAAATCCCTGAGACACACCTAACCTTTACTAAGGTCCTATTACCCCCTCGAACTTATTTTATATATAATTTTTTACCCCTTTTCAGCCTACGTGGCACTATCTTGTGGGCCCAGCGCGTGTTGACATTTTTTTCAAGGATAGTGCCACGTAGGTCGAAAAGGAGTAGAAAATTAATTAAAAAATAAGTTCAGGGGGGTAATAGGACCTTAGTAAAGGTTAGGTGTGTCTCAGGGATTTTGGGTATAGGCTAGGGGGGTACTTATGCATTTTCCCATAATATTATTCTAAAATGATGTGTCGATTTTTTTGGTAAAAAACAGGTGATTCTTAAAAGTATATATCTATCTAATATAATAATTATTGACACTAAAATGGTGCAATTTTATAGTTACGTGGATCAAGTTTTTATTTAGGCAAAAGGCATAAATTGCCCCCTAAACTTGTACCCAAAAGTCATTTACACACTTTAGCTAATGGGGCGACCTATTACACACCTTAAGTACATAAACGTATATTTATTTCCCCCTTCCGTCACCCAACCCAAGACATTATACCTAGAGTGAGAGCCACTCGCCTCCTAGTGAAGCCACGTAATAAAAGACCCCAATCTGATTCATTTGACCCAAACCCGTTTCTTTTCACCCAAACCCGATTCTTTTAACCCAAATCCATTTTATTTTACCCTAGTCTATTTATTTCACCCAGAAGTTATCAACAGTCTTCTCCAATGTCTCCTCTTTCCCCTGTAAATTTTTCTGTTGCCGCTGTTGCTTCTTTGATTTCATCTGAATTTTCTTCGAATTCAAATGTCTCTAACAATGATGAACACGCGCCACACTCTACCTGTTCTGCAACAATTCCGGTCACAACCTGCTAATATTGGTGGGTTTTTATCTCCAGGTATTCAGAATTATTCTACAGGGGTTTCGTCTCTAAATCCGGTTCAAAACAGAGCATCCATCGGAGTACGGGAATTGTTGTCTCAGGAATCGAATAAAAAGATGATGAAGTGCCTTCAATAGCTTGAGAAACAACTCTTAGACGACAACGATGAAGAAGAGGAAGGCAATACAGTTTCAGTCGTCACCAACAACGAGTGGTCGGAGACATAGTACTTCACAAATTCATGTTTGAATAGTACTTCCATGTCTGCAGAACATAGTACTTCACAAATCCATGTCTACAGAACATAGTGCTTCACAAATCCATGTTTGCATCGCACCTCTTCCAATTCATGATCTTCCTCTTGCAAACAGAGCCTAGTCAAGCTTATTCAAGCCATTGTAGCACCTTAATAAGAATTACCGCGAACCAAACAACTAAAAATTCAAAATACGAAATAGATAGACACAAATCAAAATAAAAAAGAGAGGAATGAATCAAAATGGAAAAGAGATGAATGAATAATAATGAAAAAGAGTTTCCTTTGATTCAAAAGAAGGAATTTTGAACTATGTTTGAATATAGGATTGTTGATTCAGATTTTTGGGTGAAAATTTAGGGTTCTTGTTCATTAGGGTCGGGTGGGTGGGTTATATGAAAAGAATGGGAATATAACTGTTGGGTTGGGTTTTTTAATTAAAAAAAATGACTTTATTAGCGTGTTGACGCGCTCAACTATGTGGAGCGAAACGTGCCCTGGATTGGGTGACAGAAGGGGGAAATAACTATACTTTTATGTACTTAAGGTGTGTAATAGGTCGCCCCATTAATTAAAGTGTGTAAATGACTTTTGGGTACAAATTTAGGAGGTAATTTATGCCTTTTGCCTTTTATTTATTATAATGAATAGAACATGGGAATGTAAAGTGAATTAATTTTAAAAATATAGTTTAATTCATAGAAAAAAGATGATAATCAACATGTTGAGTAAAGAAGAAAGAAACAATATAAAAACTCTAATTATATTTTATTTATGAAATTTTATAATGGACAAATGAAAAGACAATTTAAATAAATGAAAAGAGACTAATGGCTAAATTAAAGATGATAATTAACATGTTGAGTAAAGAAGAAAGAAACGGTAAATATTAATCTCAATAAATTCATCAAATCTTGAGCATATAAATATACTACTAAGAGAAGGTTATGCAAATTATGAGGTAAATGACTTTGTGATTGTTGGGTTTTATGAGTATGTAATTGTTATATTATATATGTCTAATATTTAAATAGTGAAGTAATGGAAGATTGTGTTATATGTAATTCTTTTTTCTATAGATAATATTATTCTAAAACGATGTGTCGATTTTTTTGGTAAAAAACTGGTGATTCTTAAAAGTATATATCTATCAAATATAATAATTATTGACACTAAAACGGTGAGGTGTTGTCTCTCTTTATTTTGACATATTTTGTTTTTGTTTTTGGTTTTTTTTCCTACTTTTTATTGAACTTATTGTAAAAATAATTTTTTAAATAACTTTAATTTTGATGGTCTTTTCATTACTCCAACTACGTTACAAATAAATTCAAAGTCATATCTTAATCCTCTTAATTACTATAACTTTTCATTCTTAGGAATTTATTGTATATTGAATGTAATATTTATTTGAAATGTGAAATATACTCCTTAATGTTTTTGTATATAGGCCAAGCAAAACTAGAAAAATTGAAAATTTGTATATAGTTAATTCTCTCTTTTGTTCTCTTTTTTTATATTTAATTTCAAATGTAATTTTTTCTTACCTTCTTTTGTCTTCTAATTTCAAATTTTTATTTATTTATTACTGATCTTGATTGACAATTCTTTAGGTTGGTGAATAGATGAAAACTAAAAAATAAATAGTAATGAAGTTAACAAAGAAGAGGAAGAAGTAGGAACTAAAAAATATTGATGTGAAAAACTAACTCCAATTAAAGAGTATATACCTTGTAGACAACATAAAATAACAATTGTAAAAAAATATTGGTATATTTTATCCTTTTCTCCGTTTTATGCTATTTCTTCTTATTTTCCTCTTTTAGTCTTTCAAATCTAATTTTATTTAAAAAGATGAAAAATGTGAATCTTATGAAGCATAAATGTTGAGATATCATACTAAAAATATTTTTAAGAATTTTATTCAAAAGGATGAAAAATGTGAAGATTATGAAGCATAAATGTTGAGATATCATACTAAAAATATTTTAAAGAAGCGAACCATGTAAAAGGAAAAAATAGTGATCATATCTCAACTCAAGTTCACAGAAATGTAGAGAAATCATTCTAAAAACTATAATTTAGAAAAGGATCACAAAAAAAGGAAAAAATGATCACATCTCAAATTAAAAATCCACTAATCTTAACATTACAGTCTTTTTTCCCATTAAATTTATTTTTAATATTTAACTTTTGCAAGTTCAGATATATTGATTTCTTTTATACGTTTCATATTTAATTTAAATATATTTTCATAATTTTCTTCTATGAAATTTGTGTGATTAGTAAAAATCAATTCCCTTTTATTAAAGTACTTAATGATATTAATAGACAATTTTATTTATTTATTTATATTTTTTATGACCGTGCGAAGCGCAGCCAAGTACACTAGTTAAAAATAATTTTCTAAGTTGAAATATATATGTCTAGAGTTTAGGGTCTTATTGTAAAATAATCTCTCTACCTATATAAGTTAAGAATATGGTTCACGTTCATTTTACTTTATTCAAACAACACTTGTAAAATTACATTAAATATGTTAGCATTATTTTGACCGGCGATTCCTCTTTTATTTGCCTATGAAGCTGCAAAAGTAGGTAGATTAATTATTTTTTTTGGGTAGAACTAGTACGAATAGCTCTATGAAGCTATGGAGACAAATAATTTAGGAACTTTTTTTTTTGGGTTAGAACAACTATGTACTTAAACTATGTTTGGCTGATATTTTTTTGGGGGGGGGGGGGTAAAAG
>JAJOOO010010309.1:0-27991 GCA_029582685.1 Solanum piurae
TTTTCCTATTCCTCTTTTCATCTTCCCTCCATTTCCCATGAACTCTTGCTATACCCAACAACAAAACAAGCCCTCAAACAATGTCATGCTAAAATTTGACCAAACCATATTGGCAAATGAGTTTAAGAATGATGGAAGTGATAAATGTGTTTACATTAAAGATACTCCAAATCACAAGGTCATTGTTTATATTATGTTGATGACATATATGTTGATCATCGGTAGAGACACTAAGGACATAAATGCTACTAAACATATGCTAGAAAGCAACTTTCATATGAAAGATCTTGGAGTTGATGATGCGATCTTAGGTATAAAATCCTTATAAATCCACAATGTTTAGCATCGTCATAGTCTCATTTCATTCAAAAGGAACTTGACTAGTTTAAATATTTGAATTTCAATGTTGTCAAGACTCCAATAAATGTGAGTTTTACACTTCAAATGAATGAAGGCGAAAGCGACTCACAATTGAATTATGCTAGAGTATTGGAAAGTATGATGTATATCATGAAGTGTATGCAATCAGATATAGCATGTGTTCTTAGTAAGCTGAGTCGGTTCACGAGTAACCCTAATCAAACTGATTGGATGACAATGAAAAAATAATTAGTGTATTTAAATTGTACTTAAAACTATGCCTTGCATTATAAAAAATATCCAAAAGTATTGAAAGGATATAATGATGCAAATTGAGTCACAGGGTCAAATGAAGTAAAATCCATAAGTGAATATGTATCTACTCTTGGTGGAGGAGAAATCTCATTGAAATATTCCAAACAGATATATATCGTTAGATCTACAATGATCTCTGAGCTTGTTTCTCTAGATAAGGCCGATGAATAAGTTGAAAGACTCCAAAATTTCTAGATAGATATTCTTTTTTGGACCAAATCCTTGGCATCAGTATGCATACACTTTGATAGTCAAGATGAAATAGGTAGGGCATGGAACATGATGTATAATGAAATGTCTCGTCAGATAACGTAGACATAATAACGTTAACAAACTACTCTCTAGTGGAATTATTACAACTAACTATGTAAAGTCTAGAGATAATCTGTCGGATCCACTAACAAAAGGCCTAGCTAGAGAGACCGTTCAAAGATCATGTAAGGAAATGGGTTTAAGTCTTAGAACAAGTAATCATGGCGGTAAATCTACCCAGCAGACTGGAGATCCGAAGAGCTAGGTTCAAGGAAAAAACAAAGTTGTGACTGACGGTTCGACATTGTCAAATAACTCAATCCATTTTCGTGAAAAGACAATGTTCAGGAAAAAATATAAAACATCAAGGCTTTTTAATGAGCTAATAAAGCTTAAAGTTTTTTAATGATTTTTAAATTTGGAAGATTTGATCAAATAGTGTATATACACGATGACACATTTAGGAATCACCTATGTGAGTGTGAAGTGTAAGCCGCTTCAAAGAGTATGATTGTAAAAAGCTCATTTTGCTATACACTCATGAAACCAGGAGGTGTTTGTGGCTAAAACAAACACAACCATGAGAACCATAGATGGTAAATGATTGATTGTGTGACATGTGGTTGTCTTAGTATACACCAAAGTTCGAAGTTCAAAGATATCAAATTTATCGATTAACCTAGTATATCTGACATATGTTCACTATGAAAAGTTCAACATGAAATCTACTTATCCAGATGCAATTAGTTCTTGCTTGTAAAGTATACACAGTTGTCTGTTTCTTTGTCTTAGAGTCATTCCCTATTCATGTGGTGGATTTTTGTGGTTTAAAAGGTGTGAATAGAAAATGAAGAGTTGTGACTTCAATTAAAAGTTGCGACTTTCATGAAGAGTTGTGAAATTTATGAAAAGTTATGAATTTTATGAAAGGTTGTTACCTTTCCAATAAGGCACAATAAGCACATGTTCACACTACCCTTTGTTGTCTACAAATAGAGGGATTTTCTCTCATTTTAAAAACAACCAATTTTTTGGACTTCTTCTTCTACTACTAAATCTAGTATTATAAGTGTACCTTACTGCCGTTGAGTAGTTCGATGACACTGTGGGTATAAATACCGATATATAGGTGAGTAAGATCGTTCTATCCTGGGAGGGAATATTCCATTAACCTCAAGTACTTGAGGGGAATAATATCTTTAAAGACACACTGTGCATTTATTGAACTCGATTTTCTTTTTGAGAAATAAATTTTGTATATTATTTCTAATATGTTTATGATTCTGATTTCTCTACTCATTTTAATTTTCTAGTTTTGAAAATACTCTTTAAACTTTGTTGTTTCTTACCAAGTTCTTCAAAGTTTTTGTTCTAAGTATCTTAGGAATAAAGGATAAACAATAATAATGAGTGGTGAGACTATTGGTTGTGAATGAGAGTTGATTATACTTTCTGATTATATGTTCTTAATTGTATGTATGACTTGACATTTCTCGATGATTGATGCGTAACATCATTCTTAAGGCATGTCGTTGAGTTTGCTTAAGAAAGCTTCATTGATCTTTTGGGAAGTCTGAGTATCCTTTAGGTTCTATAATAAGTTGAATTTTTGGCCTAAGTAATATGAGGCAAGTTTATCAAATTATTCACTGCTAGGAATATGCATGTTGTACGTGCAATGAATGTTAAGGCATGGGATTATGTCCTCTCGTGTTTCGCGAGTCTCCATCTATGAAATTTAGGCGTGAATGTAGGGGAGATGAGTTGTTGCTAATTATATATTTCTAGCATGTGTTGGACATGCGCGTTGCAGGTCTCCACCTGCAAGCTGCATGTCCCTCGCAAATATCTTCTACTACATGTCCCTCGCAAATATCTTCTACTACATGTTTTCATTAAAACCTCTTGCCTTCCATTTAATTTTACTTTCTTAACTTTTTTTAATTATTTCTTTTAGAAAAATGCAAAAAGATGTTATTATGTTTCTTCAGTACTCATAGCCACTTGAAGGAATATGTCTCCTCCAATAGAATGGCCAAAGGCAAGGCCCTATTAATAGTCTATGCAACTCAAGAGCCTATATGGCAATTACTCCGTTAGGGCATCTCCAATCGTACAGTTTATTTTATTTTTTAAATATAAAGTTCTCTATTATTTCAGACAACAATTCCAATCAAATTTTCTATTTTCGTCTCTTAAAAAGAATTTTCTTCTCTCTTCTCAATATTATATTATTATTTCTATTTTTATTTCATTTTCTTATATCATAATATAAATTTTCTTTTTTTTCAAAATAATCACCCTATATAATTTTCATGTAATATATATTTTTTCAAACTCTTTATTTAATATAAAATTATAATTTATTCTAAAATCTTTATGAACAACTATGAATAATTATAAAAGGAAATCAACAAGCACAACAATCCTTTGGATCATACACTAATTTCTTTCTAAATATTGCTAAATCTGAAAACGGCCTTTCAGATTACTAAATTATTGTTGTGATTTTTATATTTATTATGTTATGTATTGTATTGTATTGTATTTTTATTTTGTATTTCAATTATTATATTATGTATAGTATTTTTAAATTAAAGTTTTTATCTTATCATTTAAATTTTGTGCATTCTTTATAGTGAAAATTAATAAGAATATAAAATTATCATTTAAAGTGACAAAAATTGAAAAAAATATATTTGAAATACTATTAATTCGAGATCCAAGTAGTATATATTAAATGATATTTTTTTTAAATGTCGTATTACATTTAAAAAGAATTACGAATATTAGAAATTTAACTAATAGCTCTTTGTGTAGGTTGAGCTTCCTTTTCAGCCCTCTCACTTCATTCGAGCTGACCTTTATGAAAAATAATATGTTATTACAAAAATAGAAATAATTTTAATATTAAAAAAAAAGTGAAATAGAGAGGTTGGAGAACTACTATTCATCTCTCTATTACTCTCTTCGTCCAATAATAGTTGTCCACTGTACTAAAAATAGTCGTCCAACAATACTTGTGTAATTTAAAAAATCAATAGATAATTTACATTTTGTGTCTATTTTACCCTAGCAATTAAATACTCTCTCCGTTCACTTTTACTTGTCACTTATTCCTAAAATAGATTTTCATTTTTACTTGTCACTTTTGACATATCAAGAAAAAACAATAACTATTTTTCATGTTTTACCCTAAAACATTAAAAAAAAAATCAAATCAATTTTGAAGACATCATTTAATAGGTGATAGTTTAGTAAAATACTCATATCAATAATTATTTTCTTAATGGGTGTGACAAGTAAAAGTGAACGGAGGGAGTATTATTTATCATCTAACACATTTTTCAACATATTAAATTTAATAAAGTCAAAGGATAATATAATAATACTACCCCTATTATGTATTGTTTCTGAAGGAATGTGTCAAGTCAATAGTCCATAACTATTATTGGACAGAGGGAATAATATAAAATAGAGAGTTTTTAGAGTATAGTTTGAGATCCAATTTTCTATTTTACTCTTCAAATATAGAGAGTGAAGAATAAAATAGAGAGATAAGAGATGGTCTTAATATTCACTTGCAATTTTTTCATTTTATTTTTATGGGCCTCCAATAATTGATTCTTCCATCAGCTATCTTTGATATTACTATTAATTTGACTAATTGATGTGAACATTTATTATTAGAAGGCCCTATCAATTCCCATTTATTTATAATAATAAAATAAAATAAAAATGTAATAAAGTGTTATAAAATAATATAGTGTGGATGTCCACTACATCAAGAAGTTACTATATTACTTTCCTCCATTATGAAGATAACCATAACCTCCATCTTTATAACCATTATTCTTGTAACCTTTCACTTTCATAACATCCCCATTATATTCATGTTAATGTCATGTTTATGACTAACCTTTTGTATGACTCTATGTTACACAATAAATAGAGGCATAAGTGTTCATATTGTACACACTTAAAGATTTGGTGAATACTTTGAAGAGTTGGAATAATAAGAAAAGCTCCCATCTCTTGTCTTCCTATTTCTATTGTTTTCATGTTCTATATTTCTTGTCTTATTTTGCTTTAGTTTTACAACACGTTATCAACACGATTGTTCTACTATTGAAGGATTGAAGCAAAGTAAATATAAAGAAGGTAAAAATATTTGTATTTATTTTCTCTTAGAAACAAGGTAAATTACTATATAATCTATTTTATATTTTATTTTTGATTATGCATCATTAGTTTTCTTACTATCTCAAAATTATATGAGTCTAGCAGTTTGATCACTTATCTATCTATATATAATAGGAGAAGAAAAAGTGTCACATGTCAGCACCATAAAATTTCTAGAATTTATAAATTATTAAAATCAATTTAAAATCTGGAAATAGAAATAAATTTGCTAACGCAAAAAAAAAAGAAAAAGATACTAATGTAACCGTTTGCAGCATAACTAGTGATCCTTTTTTTTTGCTACTTTTTTCATAAATAAATGTTTTAGTGGATCGTGGGAAATGGGTAGTCTTTTCAGGATTTTGTTTTATCTTTCATTATTATTATTATGTTGCGCAGATATTTTAATATCAAAAATAATTTATAAAATTTATTATTCACTTATTAATTTATTTTTAAAAGTAAATATAGTAATACATTATACTATTTATATGTGATCATAGTAACCTAACTTATACATAACTTTATTTGTTATAATATTATTGTAATAGCTTTAATCAAATACGTTTTTAGTTTACAATATATTTCTGTTGAACTATTAATAAATTATTATTTTTTTAACGAAAAAAATTAAATTCTAACTTTCCAAATAAAATGTTTAATACTATAAGAATAAACACAAATTTGAATATTTTACATATGTATAATTCAAAACCACAAGTTTCAGAAATATTTTTTATTGATTTTAATTCGAGTTAAACTATTAATGGACAATTTAATTAACTTACAATAATTAATAATTATTTAATATTAGTATAAGCATGAAAAAAAACTAATACATAATTCATAAATGCATTTTATATTTATTGAAATTAATTAAGTACACATAGTGAAACAATTGTTTGATCTCATATATAAGTGATTATTCAATAAAGAATTTTGAAAAGTTATATTTTATTTATGCACTATAAATAACTCAACAAACTATACACAGTAAAACGAAAAAAAAAAACAGAAAAATGTTATATAAATCTCTAATTTATATAAACTTTATTTTATTTTTTTAAAACAAAAAACACACGTTAGATATATATAAAAAATAATGTGTCTACAACAAAACAATAAAAAAAAAAATTAAGATCATGTGATATGTTTAATATGATTCCAACTTTGTCAATAAATGCATAATTACTTATCAAACAGAAACAGTAGGGCTATAGAGAATAACATGAATTCTATGTTGAATTTTTCTACCTTCAAAATATGTGATCTTTTATAACTCCTTTTTTCATTTCCTTCAAACATTATTTGTCTTAATATTAGTATCAATGTTTAAAAATTTTAAATCATAGAGTTACCACTATAAATTTCCAAAAAGTGTTCCTATCATATCACTTAAGATAGTATTTTAGGAAAAAAGATTAGTATATCCACTTTCAATTAAAAAAATTATTTCATGAAGGCAATATCTTATTAGGATCGTAGAAATTACAATTATATGTTATTATTTGATCGATAAACGATATTTTAAGCCTCTATCTATGTTTGTATAAGTGGCAAATATTCATCTCAATTTCAACCAAAATGTCTAATGATCTCTTGGGAATTATTTATGCTTTGCTTATATATAGAATTACGAAAGTGACAATAATGGTGACAACCTGCCTGATTTTTTTATGTTACATTTTTACGATTTCACATATATAAAGTGTGTTTAATATGCTATTGAATAGAATTTTGTAACTTATATTGTCTTAATTTAAATTATCAAAAGAACATGTTAATTATTTTAATAGAAAATACTCATATAATAACATCAACTTTTATCAATATAAAGTTACACAATTAAATACATATGCATTTGAATTTTTAATTTATTTCATCATAATTGATTAAATACATGATTTATTTATTTTTTGCAATTAATTTTTTTTTAAAAAAGTTTATTGTTGATAACTTCTACCAATCTAACTATTAGATTTATATTTTTTTCAACCATGCATATTTATTGCACATAAATCAATATAGATCATATTCAAAATCCATAATTATTATATTATTTATCATATTCAAAAGATATACATCATATTTAACTAATCTCTTTATTTATCTTGTCTTAATTTAAATTAAGAAAATAATATGTGGATTTATATATACTATTTTATTTCTTAAATTAAATTAAATATATTAAATAAATGCATAATAAATAAGAAAAAATGGTAAAATTACAATTTTTAATAGTTCAAGCCCTCCAACTACCTTCTCTCTTATCTTCCTAATCATGCCGTCATGCAGTTATTGCTGCTCCACTAATCCTTATCCATCATAATTATAGTAGTCATTTACTTGATCTTCATCTTTTCTGTGATAGCTTATTAAAAATTTGTGCGATATGTGAATAATTTTGAATGTTATAATTTATAAATTAAAAATAATTTATAAAATTCAATATTTACGTGATCATTTATGGATTGTTTTGACGTATACTTTAATTATTAGAATTAATAAAATGAAGAGCAAGCAAGTCGAGTGTCTAGAGCGCCATCATCAATTTATTGTCCTTTCAAATTACACCTACAAAAGAGTGAGAAGAAAGTTTCTTTTAAAAATGAATAACTTTTTTTTTACAAAATACATGATAAGAAAAGAAATAATACGAAATCAGTTTTATATTACTATCGCATTCAAAGAGGTACTAACAGGGTGATTGACTTGATCAACTCCTCTTTTCAATAGTCGTTAAATATCCTGAAATATAAAAATAATATAATAGGAGATGCAAAAATTTCAGTTACAATTAATCATTTCACTAATATCATAATATTTAAAAATAAAATAATTTAAAGTGGTCTAAAATCAATTTTGATACAAAGCTTTGAAAAAACACACCTTAAAGATTATAAAATCCTTGCTTTTGATTTTTGGTATGATATAATTGCTTTCATGTAACCTGCAAAACACAAAAGAAAAGACATAAAAGCATTTAAATTATGATGGCTAAGAAAAATTAAAGAAGATGAAATATTTACTCTTTATTTATTTTATATCTCATTTCATTTCAATGCCCTCATATATTTTGTGATAATGTAATAAATGTTTCTATCTTGTGTAATTGTGTGAATAATTCCTGAGAGTTATTATGTGAGAATGAAAAGTGTTTATATCTTGGAGTTAAATCTATAAACTTATTTTGTCTTGAAAATTACATGCTCTTTTCACTCATGTTCCAATTCACACAACCAAAATACATGAGAACAAAATCATTTAAGTTTGCTTTGGAATTATTGACGGAATAATGACACCATTTTTTAATTTTAAAACTTCTAAGATCATTTGAAGACTGTTCAAACATCTGCATCTTTTCAAATTTCATGTGGTAAACATTCATATTTTTTCTATTTCATATCGAATGAAGAATTGTTTGTCAAGAAAGAATCAAATTTAAAGAGGTCTTCTTTCTAATCCGAAGTGTTGTTATACTTGCATGATCTTTTAGTAGCAAATGGACCACGGAAAAGAAGCAAACACAGTAGCAAAACCAATAGCAGAAATAGGAGAAACCTGAAAAAGAACAACACAAACACTCCACCCATAGAATAATGTTCAAATATATATTGTAAAAGCCTAACTTGAAATGGGAGAAATCCATGAATTGAACTGGTACTTTGCAAGTCGATTAATAAAATTGAACCCATGGCTTCTTATTCAATTTTTAAAAAATAACTGCAAGTATGTAAATTTAAAAAATTGAGGATAACTGCATGCAACAGTTATTTTAGATAATTAGTATTTTTTTCTTCTTTTTTTTGCAACTTTTATTTTAAGTTTTAGATTTTAAATTAATTTTGATAATTCATAAACTATATTCGATATCTCCTATTATATATATATATATATAGAAGATATTATATAAATGTTGAATTTAAAAGAAACTTCTAAATGTGGGTTTATAATTTGAGGTTATGTAATTGGATGTTAATTTTAAATAATAAAGTTTAATTAATTTAAAATATTTATCCACAAAAAAGGGAATCGCTCACAGACACACACGTCACATTACTATATTTAAAATTATTGATATTTATTTATTATTGATTATTTAAAATGATTTAAAATTTTAAAGTTAAAAAAATTATGGTAATGACATGTATCATTTTTTCTTCTTCTTTTTTCTTCTCCGTTATATATAGAAAGATTATATTATATTATTATTATTATATTTATATTTATTTTTACACATGATACAAAATGCATGCTTAAATCGTCGTTTATTTTCTATAAATTACAGTTAAATATATGTAATTATATTGAATAATAAATTACATTTAAAAAAAAAATCAAATTTAAAACATTTTTTATAATTAACGTTAGAATATTTTTAAATATAAAAGATTTATAATTTATAGAACATTTAAAAATAATACTATATAAAATCTCACTTTCCCTAAATTTTCTCACGAGTCTTTTGCCTTATTTGAGACGGTTTTTAAATTAACATTAGAGCAGTTTTAAAAATAAATAATTTATAATTTTAAGAATATTTAAAATCCCACTTCTCCTAAATGTCCTCTTGAGTGTCGTGAATAAAGTGAGATTTCCTTTACTCACAATTATTTTATATATAGATTTCAATTTATTTATTTATTTTGATAAATTAACTACTTTATAATTTATAGAATATTTAAAAGTAATACTATTTAAAATCCCACTTCCCCTAGATTTTCTCACGAGTCTCCTACCTTAATTGAAACAGTTTTTGAAATTAACATTAGAGAAGTTTTAAAAATAAATAATTTATAATTTTAAAAAGTATTTAAAAATAATTCTATATAGAATCCCATTTCTCTTAAACTTCCTCTTGAATCTCTTACGTTAAATGAGATTATCTTTACTTATAAATTAATTCAAAATATTTTTAGATAAATTAATTTAAAAAATTTGAAAAGAATTTAATCGAAATATAAAAACTGAATGAATGATAAGCATGACTCATAAGTCTCATAACTGCCGATAACTGTATGGTAGTTATCTAGAAGATAAAATATTAAAGGCTTTTGTATCCATTCAATCAGTAAATCTTATGTGGCCTCAACAGTCAAATATCAATACCCTCAAGCATAAACTTTGCAAATTCATGAACTCAGTAAACATGTATTGTGTTTCCGCTGAAAGCATATTGAATGACAAATTAAAAGCGACAATATTGAGAGGAAAATGTTTGTATGATCTCCTACCTAGCAATGACAATTTGGTGATGATGTGATGTTTGTGGAGGTTAGTTAGAGAAAATTACTTCATGGTGATGAAATTACTGAATTGCAAAACTCAATTAAGAAGAAAATCTAGCCTTGAATAGTGAAAGTCTACCGCTTCATAATTAAACCTATGAAAAACTTCATATTTTCTAATTTCAATGGCACCAATATTGAAAAAAAAATAAACTTAGTGTAGACTTTTTTTTATTCAATTAGTGTGGACTTTTTAAATTTTGTTTTAACATTTTTATTTCGGATGCAAGTTTTGATTTTAACTTTTCTTAATTGATTTTTTCCAAAATTATGTTTACATGAGAAATCACACGAATGTAACTCCTTCGGCATATTAATACTTTCTTCCTTATTTGTAATAATAGGTTTAGGACAAACGAATTAGAGGCGGAACCAACATCAAATGAGGAGTTATAGCAATTGGATAATGAAGGAAACAGAGGAGGAGTCTGTTGGTATGGCTTTCTAATTTTGGATATGCAATTTGATATCATGATATGCATGTTATTGTTAATATCTTGCTCTTTCTATGAAGGTTTATTTTTTTCACAATCAATTTTTATAAACTATTTTCTTTCATTTTAAATCTAATTATAGTGGAAATTCTATGTTGATAGGATAATAAAATTCATTATATCAACACAAAACTATCATTACATACTTTCCTTAATTGTTCTTTTATGATCTTCTTGCTTCAAATTTCAATTTTACAGGTTTAAAATAACTGAAAAACTTGCTTCAAAATGACTAAAGATTGAATGGAGGTTGACACACATTAGGTACTATCTCACTTAGACTGTATTATGTATGCGCTTGAATAATATTAAATCAAATACTATTTAAATAAAATCTATATATTATTGTGTTAGTTATAATTTAAAAAATTAGTAAACTAAATATTATTCATAGTGACAACCTAATAAAATTCATATTGACAAAGTGTATAATAGTACAAAGGGAAAGGGTAAAATATGCGTAGTACTAACTTTTTTCTTAATACTAATAGTGGAGACGTAATAAGAAAAATAATTTGTTAATTATTGGTACATTGTATTGTAGGTTCTGTTGTTTACCTTTTTCCAAATTTTTTCCATAGATTTCAACTTCAAAAAACAACAAATAATCAAATTTTTACTTTTATAGACAATTCTAAAGAAAATTATATATTATAACAGAAGTTTTGACCTAACAACATTATTTTCTTTTTTCTTTTGTAATGTTTTGATGATCGCCGATTTTTTATTGTTGCATGATATTTGTAGGTTGTGTGACAATGAAAAAATGGCTCTATTATTCTCATATAACTTTTGTTTTGTTTAATAAAATGTATGTTAATTTTATAGTATTCATGTATTCAATTTGTCAACTTATCTTTTAAAAATAATAACTTAATGTTACATTTCAGTACTTAAATGTTGCATTCTATGATTTGCATGTCAGAACATTGAGTTATCTAATATTTTAGTTATGTTGGGTCATTTACATTCTCAGTTGGGAGTAGGCTTAACACCAAGTTGGACTAAGGTTGAGCGTTCCGTCATAATTCCAGAAATACGTGCCCCCGTAGGTTTATAAGTCCCCTCTGTTGGGCATTGGATTTAGTGATCATAGCAGTCATGCCTTTATACCCCTGACAAGGTATATTGGGTCCTCTAGATGGGGCATATACGTCAGACTCCACGTTTAACTAACGTGGTTGTATGTCGGCTAACAATAGCTTCCACATTCAGACTCTAGTGCATTTGGCCAACTTTTCAGGTTACACTTCAGTATTTAGTTTCAGCAAGTTATGTTCATGATTAGTACTTGGTCATTGCATTCATCTTAGCTTTTCATGTATATTTTAGCATTTATATCTTGTTCAAATTACATCATTGCTCAGTTATGCTTTGTTCAACTTATATATTTTGTTCAACTATTATCTATATCCTGCATGCTTAGTACATTCCAAGTATTGGCACAAACTTTGCGCTACATCCTTTCATGATGTAGGTTTAGGTACTTAACATCCAGATCACACATAGATCGATTCTCTATCTGTATTCAATAGTTTAAGTGGTGAGTTCTCATACTTCGGGGACAACAAACTTGCTTTTCATTTTTAGTTTTCTATTCAGTTTTCAGTTTTGTTAGAGTTAGCTGAGGGCATGTCCCATCAAGTTTAGTAAGTAGAGGTTGTTCAGACATTGTAGTAGATTCAACTTGAGTTGTTAAGTGATTGTTTTAGCTATAGCTAAATTCTTAGTATATTTTATATATTCAGACTAGTTGGGTATTCCCCACATTCAGTTATCAATTGATGTGGCTTCTGCATTAGTTCATGTTTTCTTAGATATGTTTAGTATGCTTATGATATGATATGCCATGTTCAGGGTTAGCTTTGGGTCACTCGTGATCCTAGGTACCGTGCTACGTCAAGGGGGTAGCCTTGGGGTGCGACAAACTAGATATTAGAGCATTAGGTTTAAGATTCCTATGATGACTGCAAGCCACACTAAGTAGAGTCCCTTTCATGGGTATGAAGTGCACCATATCTATGAGAGGGAGTCTACAAATTGTTTTAAGAAAAACTTCACTTTCTTTGCTATTCTTATCAAGCGTGAGGTATGATCCAACTTCTCCTTTATAATTCATCGTTATGTGTTTCAGATCATGCCTCCTCGTAGAGCTTACACACGGAATGCTAATGCACGAAATGCTAATGTTGTTCCTCCAATCCCAAACCATTAGGTTTCGAATGAAGAATTTCAGAATGCGATCCAACTCTTGGCTCAGAGTGTAGCCAATCAGAACAATCAGCAGCCCCAGTTCCTACAAACACTAATGGTGGATCAGTGGAAGCTAGGGTTCGAGATTTTTTTCGGATGAAACCGCTTGAGTTTCTAGGGTCGTAGTTTGGTGAGGACCCATAGAATTTCATTGATGAGGTGAAGAAATTTTTTGGAGTGATGCAAGTAATTGGTAATGATAGGATGCAGTTGGCATCCTACCCGCTTAAGCATGTTGGTCACATATGGTTCACTCAGTGGAAAGAAAACAGAGGTGCAGATGCAACTTCTGCGACTTGGGAGTGTTTTACTGAAGCCTTTCTAGATAGGTTCTTCTCAAGGGAGTTGACAGAAGCTACGGCACAAGAGTTTATGAATTTAAAGCAGGGTACCATGTCAGTTCAAGAATATGCACATAAGTTCACCAGCTCTCAAGGTATGCTCCACACATGGTTGCCGATCCAAGGGCACAAATGAGTAAGTTTCTGTTTGGGGTATCTGACAAAGTGAAGACAGAGTACAGGAATGCTATACAGTTAGAGGATATGAATATTTCTAGGCTTATGACTCATGCTCAGCAGGTTGAGGGAGATAAGCTTAGGGAAATGGCTAAGGGCAACAAAAAGGCTAGAATTGGGAATTATGAATACTATGAGCAGAAATCAGGTGTTGGAAATTGCTCACAGTTTCGGTAGAGATCTTACAACCCCTGCACCTTCATCAGCTAGTGTTCGATCCCCAGGTTTTAATACGATTAGAAAGGTAGGGCATCATGTTCTATGTCTCAAGGAAGTACTTCAGGTAACATGACTTTCCTAACTTGTACAAAGTGTGGTAAGAATCGTCCAGGTGAGTGTCTTGTAGGCAAGGAAGGGTGCTTTGGGTGTGGTCAGTTTGGCCATAGGTTAAAGGATTGTCCTTCTGCCAAACAGGGGCAAAGAGGTAACAACAATAGGGCTCAGTCTATAACTCTTGCAGCACCAGTAGGTCACCAAACTCAGCAGGGTGCTTCGTCTGTTACAGGTGGGAGTCAGCACTAGAACATGTTGTATGCTCTCTAGCACCAGGAAGATTCTCCTGATGTCGTCACTGGTACGTTACGAGTTTTTTATTTGGACATTTATGCATTGTTCGACCCAGGGGCTACACTGTCTTTTGTAACTCCTTATATAGTAGTAAACTTTGGTGTCAGTCCATAAATTCTTTCAGAACCCTTCTCAGTTGCTACTCTAGTTGGTGACTCAATTTTAGCTAGACGGGTATATAGAAATATCCCTGTCATAGTCTCTCAGAAAGTCACCTCAGCAGATCTTGTAGAGTTAGAAATGGTAGATTTTGATATCATTCTATGCATGGATTTGTTACATTCGTATTATACCTTAGTCGATTGTAGAACTAGGATCGTTCGGTTTTAGTTTCAAAATGAGCCACTCTTAGAGTGGAAGGGTAGTAGCTCAGTGCATGTAGGTCAATTTAACTCTTACCTTAAGGATGAAAAATGATTTCCAAAGGGTATATCTATAATCTTGTCCGGGTTAAGGATTCAAACACTGAAACCCCAACCCTTGAGTCAGTTCCAGTAGTAAATGAGTTTCCAGAAGTGTTTCCAGAAGATCTTCTCGGAGTTCCTCTCGAAAGGGAAATTGACTTTGGAATAGATCTCCTTTCAGATACCTAGCATATTTCGATTCCTCCTTACAGAATGGCTCCAATCGAGCTTAAGAAAGTGAAAGAGAAGTTGAAAGACCTTTTAGATAAGGGCTTAATCAGGCCCAATATCTCTCCATGGGGTGCACTAGTGTTGTTCGTGAAAAAGAAAGATTGTTCTCTTAGGATGTGCATCAACTATCGTCAGTTGAACAAAATCACAATAAAAAATAAGTATCCCATCCCCAGGATTGGTGACTTGTTTGACCAACTTCAGGGTGCTAGTTATTTTTCGAAGATAGGCCTCAGATCCGGCTATCACCAGCTTAGAGTCAAAGATAGTGACATTTCAAAGACAACCTTCAGAACTCGTATGGTCATTATGAATTTATAATGATGTTATTTGGACGAATAAATGCTCATGCAACTTTCATGGACATAATGAACATGGTGTTCAAACAATATTTGGACTTGTTCGTTATCGTCTTTATGGATGATACCGTCATTTATTCTTGAAATGAGGAGGAGCATGCGACTCATCTCAGGAAACTCCAGTTCTTCGCTAAGCCAACAAATGTGAATTCTGGTTACAGTCTGTCACTTTCCTTGGTCATGTGGTATCCAGCGAAGGAATCCGAGTGGATTCTTAAAAAATTTCGGCAGTGAGGCACTGTCCCAAACCCACCTCTCCAAAAAATATCAAAAGTTTCTTGTGTTTGGCCGGTTATTATAGGAGATTTTTTGAAGGATTTTCATCCATAACCTCCCCATTGACCAGGTTGACTCAGAAAAAGGTCAAGTTTCAGTGGTCAAATGAGTTTGAGAAAGGCTTCTCAGAACTAAAGACTAGGTTGAATACAACTTCGGTCTTGACCCTACTAGATGGTTTAGATAGTTATGTGATTTGTTGTGATGCATACAAGGATGGCCTGGGTTTTGTGTTGATGCAGTAAGGTAATGTCATAGCTTATGCTTCTAGACAACTTAAGGTATATGAGAAAAACTACTCGACTCATGACCTCGAGCTTCCAGTTGTATTATTTGCCCTAAAGATTTGGAGGCATTACTTGTATGGTGTTCTTGTGGATGTGTTCATTGAACGTAAGAGACTCCAGTATGTGTTCACCCAGAAAGAGTTGAATTTTCATCAGAGGAGGTGGATTGAATTCCTCAAGGACATTGACATGAATGTGCTTTACCATCCTTAAGGCCAATGTAGTGGATGATGCTCTCAGTAAACTATCTATGGGTAGTGTAGCACATGTTGAGAAAGAAAAGAAGGAATTAGCAAAAGTTGTTCACCGGCTTGCTCGCTTAGGAGTTGGTCTTACGTACATGTCAGATGGCGATGTGATAGTCCAGAATAGGTCAGAATCTTCACTGGTAACAAAGGTTAAGGAAAAATAGGATAGTGTCCCTATATTACTTCAGTTGAAAGGTAAAGTTCATCAGCAAAAAGTTAAGGCTTTCTCCCAAGGGGGAGATGGTGTGCTTCGTTACCAGGGTCGCTTATGTGTTCCTAATGTGGGTGAGTTAAGGTAGCAGATCCTTACCGAAGCTCATAACTCCAGGTATTCCATTCATCCAGGTTCCACTAAGATGTACTATGATCTGCAAGAAATCTTTTGGTGGAACGACATGAAGAGGGATATAGCAGACTTTGTGGCTAAGTGCCTTAATTGTCAACAAGTTAAGGTAGAACATCAGAAATTAGTAGGTATGACTCAAGAGATTAACATTCATAAATGGAAGTGGGAAGTGATAAACATGGACTTCATTATGGGCTTACCTCGTACTCACAGACAATATGAATCCATTTGGGTGATAGTAGACAGGGTTAAACTTCTTGGCTGTCAAGACTATAAATTCAGCGAAGGACTATGCTAAACTCTACATTAATGAGATAGTCATGTTGCATGGGGTTCCCTTGTCTATCATCTCAGATAGAGTTCTCCAGTTTACCTCTCATTTATGGAAATCATTCCAGAAAGGTCTTGGTACTCAGGTATATCTCATTACAACATTTCATCCACAGATGGATGGCCAGGCAGAGCGTACCATTCAGATCTTAGAGGACATGTTGAGAGCTTGCGTGATCAATTTCAAGGGTAGTTGGCATGATCACCTACCCATCATAGAGTTCACCTATAATAATAGCTTCCACTCCAGTATTATGATGGCCCTTTATGAAAAATTATACCGGCGTAGATGAAGATCTCCGGTCGGTTGGTTTGAGGTAGGTGAAGCAATATTGATTGGTCCAAATTCGATTCATGAGGCTATGGAGAAATTTCAACTCATCACAGATAGACTAAAGACAGCCCAGAGTCTTCAGAAGTCCTATGCATATGTTAGGAGAGGAGACTTAGAGTTTGATAATGATGATTGGGTTTTCCTGGAAGTGTAACATATGAAGGGGGTGATGAGATTTGGAAAGAAAGTGAAGCTCAGTCCTATATATATAGATACTTACAGAATCCTGAAAAGAGTTGGTAATGTCTCTTATGAGTTAAAGTTACCTGCAGAACTAGCAGCAGTTCATCCAGTCTTCCACATTTCCTTGTTAAAGAAGTGTATGAGTGATCAAGCATCAATAGTACCCTTAGAGAGTGTGGATATGAAGGATAATCTCACTTATGAAGAGGTTCCAGTTGAGATTCTTGACCGTCAGGTTTGTAGGTTGAGGAATAAGGAAGTCGCTTCAGTGGAGGTTTTGTGGAGGAGTCAGTCTGTAGAAAGAGCTACTTGGGAAGTAGAAGCAGTCATGATGGCCAAGTACCGTCACCTCTTCCCTTCCGATTCTGTTTCAGCTTCAAGTAATATTTCCTCTCTAGTCTCTCAGCTTACTTTTGTGTAAACTCAGTCTTAGCATCTTGTTCCTCCATTTGTTCTTGCATTTCAGCATAATTGCATTATCTTGGAACTAAGTTCAATTATATATCAGTTTTTAGTACTTAGTGGTCGAGATTGCGACTCCTTCCCTTCATACTGATCTATTTTAGACTTCATTCGAGGACACATGTTCCCAAGGGGGAGATAATGTTACACCCTGGATTCGAGAAAGCACGAATAGCAGATTTGTTTCTGAACTCGCAGGTGCCACCAACGAAGGCCATCCACAGCCCAGGGTGGGACCACAGAGCGTATGTATAGTCTGTAGGTTGGCCACCCATTATCTCAAGGAACTTACGACCAACAAAAAGACCTACGCACCGTAGGTGGGACCACGGTCAGTGGTCCAGGGTCCGTGGTTCAGACCCCATCTTCTAGCTTCCAGACCATAATCGACGATCGTGTAGGACGGACTATAGGTATGTCCACGGTCCATCGGTCGAGTCTCATGGGTCGACATTCGATAATTAGTTTAGGGGTAGTTGGGTCTTTTCCTAATTATTTTATTCCTAAACTTTGTTGTTTTACTCAGTTTTAGCCTAATATTCTAGTCAGAACCTACCCTACATGATTATTCACCGAAATTCATTAAAGTTAGTTAGGATCTTCATGTTGGAGTATCCTCGCTCAGAGGCTAAAATGAATTCTCTCTTTTCTTTTATAAGTGCCTGAAGAGACCTACTTACTGGAAGGTACCATTCACAAAGAATGGTGAAAGGGTTACCTACCCTAGGATCCATCTTATCTTACAGAGGTTTACTAAGAGCCATACCCAGTGAGCCAAAAAGGAGAGAAAAGTTGACCAACCCCTCAAGAAGAAGCAGAAAGTTTTCTACAAGTTCCAACCCTGAAATCAAAGGATTTCTCCTTAGATTTAGTCACTAGGTATGTGGGATTTCACTAGTGGGTTCCTTTCATCCACTATGTCCTTAGAATTCACCCAGATTCTTGATTCTCAATATCTTGTTTAGACCTAGGGTTTATGAAACCTTGGACAATTGTTGTGATTTAGCTGTTGTAGTAGCCTAAATTGAAATAGCTTATTTTCTTGGAAAGTTTGCTTAGTTCCTTGCATGAAACTCAGAACCCTAGTGGTATAAATTTTACTAGTTCATGAATTATACTTCCTAGGTCAGTTAAACAGATAACTATGCTCCAATTTTCAAATGTTACATTGTTAGTACTTAAAAGTTGCATTCTCAAATTTGCATGTCAGAACACTGAGCTATCCAGTATGTCAGTTATGTTGTGTCATATACATTCTTAGTTTGGAGTAGGCTTAACATCGAGTTTGACTAGGGTTCAGCTTACCCTTATAGTCCCAAAACAACGTGCCCCTGTAGGTTTATAAGTCCCCTCTACTGGGCATCATATTTAGTGATTATGTCAGTCATGCTTTTATACCCCTCACAAAGTATATTGGGTCCTCTCGATTGGGCATATACTTTGGACTCCACGTTTAGCTCACGTGGTTTTATGTCAGTTAACAGTAGCTCTCACATTCAAACTCTAATGCATTTAACCAGGTTTTTAGGTTACACTTCAGTATTCAATCTCAACAGGTTATGTTCATGATTAGTACTTGGTCATTGCATGCATCTAAGCTTTTCAGTCATATTTCAGCATTTATATCTTGTTCAGATTACATCATTGCTCTATTATTCCTTGTTCAACTTATATATATTTTGTTCAGCTATTATATATATCCTGCATGCTCAGTGCATTCCAAGTATTGATGCATACTCTACGCTATATCCCTTCATGATATAGGTTTAGGTACTCAACATCCAGATCACGTATAGATCGATTCTCGATCCGTATTCAGCAGTTTCAATGGTGAGTCCTCATACTTCGGGGACAATAAACATGCCTTTCATTTTTAGTCTTCTATTCAGTTTTCAGGTTTGCTAGGGTTAGCTAGGGGAATGTCCCAGAAACTCTAGTTAGTAGAGGTTTTTCGAACATAGTAGTAGATTCAACTTGAGTTGTTAAGTGATTGTTTCAGTTATAACTAACCTCTTAGTACGTTTTATATATTTAGACTATTTAGGTATTCTCCACTTCCAGTTATCAATTGATTTAGCCTCCGCATTAGTTAATGTTTTCTTAGATATATTCAGTATGCTTATGATCTATTAGCTTCAGGGTTAGCTTGGGGTCACTCGTGATCCTAGGTTCCATTTTACGTCAATGAGGTAGCCTCGGGGTGTGACATGTCATCTCCAAATAGTCCTTCAAAATGTGAAGGTAAGTTTTAACATCAAAATAGCATGAAAGGTTAGTGGTCTCGTAAGTTTTGTGAAACCAAATAATTTTATAAATTTATAAATTCTCCATAAAAGAAGGAAGATAAAGTGGCGGTACACTTAACCTTTCAAAGTGATGTTCAGGTGTGTCAAATAAATAAAAAAATGAGAAATTTCAAAGGTATGACAATAAGCTTAAATGATTAGTCCATTACTTGAAGTGTGACTTGTGATAAGAATCATGAATGCTTGACCATTCTGAAAGTGAATGAGTCAAGATGTAATATAAATATTATTTGTCGGACATATAATATAACTCACCTCTACTGGAGGTTTGAGAGAAATTAAAAATTTCATTTTGGCATAAAGTGTCATTGGTTGTGTACTTTTAGTACATCACAAATATTGTGATATGATTTATTATAAACTATCAAAAGGGCAAAAGAAAATAAATCTTGCATATAAATGTTGGGGCCATGCCAAAAATAATATTATTGTGTGGCAACACAAATTTGTCATTGGTTGTGTACCTATGATACGAGTAAAGTATGAAATATTTCTTGCTTGTAATAATTTTGACCATGACAATAATGATATAATTTTCTCCTTGAAAGAAATTTTCACCATACAGATGGTGTCATGAAATATGTGAAAGTACACAAATTAATTGTAAGCTCTAAAGAGCTTTTGTGGTATTATCGGAGGAATAATATTGGGGTTGTAGTATGTCTCAAAAGAAACTTTCTAAGTTTCGAAGGAATTGAAAAGAAAAATTATTATATTGAGACTATAATTTACAAAAAAATTTAATATCTTTAGATTACTACAATCGAAGTGAGTAATAAATATTTATGTAAAAAATTATCCATTTTTTCCTCTTGTTGTTGCACACAACATGGGCATGCTGATGGAATAACATGTATAAGTAAACTCTAAGTGTACTAAAATAAAGATTAGTTGGCATGACCGGTTGACAATTCTGGTTTAAATGTGATGCAAAAGTAATTGAGAATTTACGTGATTATATATTGAAGAAATAAATGATTTTCCAAGAATTCTATTGTGTTTCTTATTCTGATGATAAAAATATCATTGTACCAGCTAAGATTGGGATTGTATCCCCTAAAGTTTTGGAACATATAACCAAAATGAGGTCAATATGGGTCCGTTCACCCGTCATATGAACTGTCTGAAATTATATAATTTTGATAATTAAATTTGTACGATAGTCACATGTGCTTTGATCTAAACTTACAAATTGATTTTTGTAAGGTCGTTTGCTCAAATTCTTACATCAAGAGCACGTTCCATAGTATGAAATTATATTGATAATGCTGGTTGGTTTAGCACAAATTGCATGGCTCCAATTGTAGTTAAACCATTAGTCATGAGAATAAATCTCCCCAAAAGAAATGTCGTATGAGATGAATTTATTTAACATGTTGCAACACTTGTATGCATCAAGCCAACAAAGGTCCTCTATCAAAATTGGTTCAGGGTCGGGAACCAACTGATTTTTATCTAAAATGTTGATTGTGCAGTTATGATTTAATTGCTCCATCACGCACAAAGATGAATTCCCAAATAATGTTGGGATGAATGTTAGATTTTCTAACATTATGGAAAGAGATGAATTATAGCTGGAAATTATATGTGAGGTGAATTATGAATTATCTAGATCATCGTTAAAAAAAAAATGTGAACTTGAAGTTCAAGGGATAATTCTTTTGCATAATGGTGCGAATCTTCAGCAAGATGAATCTACTGACCATATGATATAATTCAGCTGCAAATGCTCCAATGAGAAGTCTTTGAGGACAGAGTCTATGAAAAGTCTGAAGCGTAATAGACCAATCAGTTCCAAATATAAAATTCATTTAAGGAGAGGAGCAAATAGTTAATATGGTCATCATAATGAGGCAAGTGCTATAAAAGAGCACCATGACATAACACTTCATAAAACCTTGAAAAAGATTAAGGTACCTGAAAAAGATGAAATCCAAAGAAATCTCGATAAGTTATGTCATATTGGAATCGATATCAAATAACTGTCGACAATATCTTTGATTTGAAGTAGTGCTCAATAATATAAATTGTGACAAGGATTTTGAATTCAAATCTATCATACAGTGTGGACAGATTAATGATTGGCCAAGTAAAATGCATAATTCAAGTATATTTGTTAGAAAAGTGATATTTTGGATTGATAGTCCATAAGTCAGGGTATAATGTCAGTGGGGTACAAATTAATAATTATGCAATGGTATAACTGTAAGATATCAAGTACGACTTGTGCCTTGGGGCATAAAGGTTTTTCGCAAATTTGTGACATTATTGGAGACATTTTCTCCTATGGTAGATGCAATGAGATTTGTTTTAATCTAGCAATATACGAAACTTGAATGCATATAATTAATATTTATCATGTCTAGCTAGATAACATTGAAGGTTATATGAAAATCCTTGAAGCAATCAAGGTGTCTGAAACATATAAAAGTTTGAAATAAACTTTTCAATAAAGCTTCAAAAATCCTTATATGGATTCACTACAACAAAAACAACTTTTAGTGGCAATAAATATACACATTAATAAAGAGTACTAAAGTCTTTACCGGCATTAGTTAAGTGCCATTAGATCCAATGTCGCTAAAGCCTTTAGCGACATATACAAACAGTGTTAATTGGCGCTAAAAATATATATTTAGCGGCAATTCTAATTAATTACCGCTAAAGATCATTTTTGATGTAGTGCTTGAAATAATCAAGGAAGAAAGGGTACAAAAAATGACCCTAATTGTCCTTGCATTTTAATGAAAAGGTCAGGATCTAAATTTTTTATAATAAATGTGTATGTTGATGACTTAAACATTATTAGGACTCTTAAAGAGCTTTCAAAAGTTGTTGAGTGTTTGAGAAAGGATTCTAAAATGAAAAGATTCCAAAAAGAAAATTTTGTCTTGACCTACAGATTAAGATTTGACAAAAGAAATATTTTTGCATCAATCAACATACACAGAAGAGTTTTGATGCAATTTTATGTGGATAAATAAGATTCATTGAGTATTTCAATGATTATGAGATCGCTTGACATAAATAAAGATCTTCTTCGATCTCAAGAAAAGGATGAAGAACTTCTTAGTGATGAAACTCCATATATCAGTCAATTTGAGGCACTAATGAACCTTGCTATATATTATTAAATATTTTGCAGTGAGCTTATTGACAAGATTCTGCTCCTCCCCAATGAGAAGACGTTAAAATGACATCAAGGATATATATGAAGTTATCCTACAAGACAACTAACTATAAATGAAAGTGTCTACAAGATGATTGTTGTTAGTGTCACACCCCGACCCTACACCCTGAACTTGACCGACACTCGAGAACCATTGTTGGCCCCAAGTGAACCCTTGGCCTGGCTCAACTCTCAGCGGAAGACTTGATAAAAAATTAATGAACCACAAAAACAAAGATTTAACTCAACTATCTCAAATAAATACTCAGAATATTTAAAGTAAAACATTCACTGGCCAAAAGAGGCAACTAAAGTCTTGAACATTAACAATAGAAATGAAAAGACTCATGAACTACTACTATCTATCAATGAAGCCTCTAAATGATAAAGATGAAAGTCGAGACAAGACCCACGACAACCTAACAAAAACTGAAAAGTAAATGGAACCCTCTGGAAGCAAGAAGACTCACCAAAGCTAACTCGAACTGTTGTGGTATCAACGAAGCACCTGTTGATGACCCTGACTTGTGTCTGCATCATGAAATGATGCAGGCCAAATGACATCAGTACATTGAATGTACGAGCATGTAAGGGGAACACTGAACATATCATAAAATCTTGAACTTTGAAAGAATGAAACATACTCACCTCATCTTCCCTTAACTAAACCTCAACTTATAGATACTCAACTCAATACAGTATAAAAACAACAATAAGGATGCAATTTATATAAAGTGTTTAAAATAGTATATAACAACTCAATCTATTTAAAAATACAATAAATACTCTTATTTGGGAGATTCTCTAACCGACAACCATCCTTATGAGCTATGTGATGATACAAAATCTCACCCATGCTAAAAGAACTGTCCTATACCTTGCCGGAGTATAAGAAATCCTCAACTAAGTGGATCAACTAAGCTATGCTTAAAAGTCAATAAGATATCATCTAAAAACTATGACCCTTTCTATCCTTGTTGGCTACATGATTTATAAGGACTTTGAGTTGTTTAAACTCGTCCCCATAACGGTGCTCAATACTACTCCCAATAATATAACTTAGCTCATATGTTAAAAAATGTCTCCTCATCCTTAAACATTGAGAGCATTACTCAAAAGGTTATGTCACGCCCGAAGGCTACCCCCTGAACGTAACACGGGACGTAGGATCACGAGTGACCCCAAGCTAATCCCGTTGTCCTATTAAAAGAATACTTAAAGATAACTGAATTTAGAAAGTACTGTGCAGAAGCTTAAAACAGCATGTAAACTGAAATGATGGGGAATACCCATTACTATCTGAATAAATGAACTGTGAGTTTAATGACAACTGAATTATCAAACTCTAGAGATAAAACTGAATCTAACTATGTCTGAAATAAATCCTCTAACTGACTAGAAATACTGAGACATGCCCCAGCTAAATATAGCAAAATTGAAACTAAAGACTGAAATGTAGAAAGGAAACATGTTTGTCATCCTCAAAAAATGAGGACTCACCACTGATACTGCTGAGCTGATGATCGGGAACTGATATATGCGTGAACTGAAAGCCGAGGACATGAACCTACATCACAAGAAGATGCAGCGCATATTATGCATCAGTAGTTGAAAGGTACTGAGCATGCATGATAGAGTAAAGCTGAACAACATGCATAACTGAACAAAACATATAACTGAGAAATGATGTAAGCTAATCATGATACTATACTGGAAATACTGAACATGAACTAACTGAATGCAATGACCAAGTTTATAACATGCTGAAACTGAATACTGAACTGTAACTGATAACTTGGTCAATGCAATAGATTCTGACTGTGGGAGATACTAATAACCGACGAAGACCACATGAGATAAATGTGGAGTCCGATGTATACGCCTTATCGAGAGGACTCAATATACCCTGTCAGAGGTATAGAGGCATGACTGGCGTGATCACTAAACTGATACTCAAAGAGGGGACTTATAACCTACGAGGGCACACAGTTCGGGGACTTGAGGGTGACTGAACCTAGTCCAACTCGGTATAAAGCCTACTCCCTACTGAATATATGAAATGTATAACATAACTGAAGTAAACTAGATAGCTCAATAATCAGAAATGCTAACTTAAAATGCAACATTTATATCTGATAATGAAACATTCGAAAACTGAGACATGTATATCTGTCCTAGCTAATGTAATTCATAAACTAAAAGAACTAAATAACTAGGGTTCTGAGTTTATGAATCAATCTAGGAAAAATCAATACTACTACATGATAATCTGATTAGGAACATTAAAATAACTAATTCATAATAATCTGCTGAAATTCTAGAAACCCTAGGTCGAGATAATATGCAGGGAATCAAGAATCTAACTGAATTCTAGGGACCAATGCGTGAAAGGGAATCCACTCGTGAAATCCCATATACCTGGTGACAAAATTCACTAAGGAATCTTTCGATTTCGGTGCTGGAACTGATGAAAACCTTGCTGCATCTTCTTGGAGGGCTGCTCGACTTCTCTCTCTAATTTGCTCTAAGTTTCTCTTGATTTTTGTGAAAGATAGATTAGAGTAAGTTCTAATTAATTTAGTAGGCTAAACTGACAAAAACTACGTAGTTTTGGGGCTAAACGACATAGTTTAGGGGTCCAACATATAGCGGAAAAGACCGAAACCACTGTACTTACAAATCTGACGCAACTAACCACGGCCCCTATGACGGACCGTCAAAGGGACCACGGATTGTCCAGCTGGTCGTGGATCCTTGGTCCAGTAGCTGTTGGTTCTGGGACTTCTCTCTATGGTCCAATTCATGGATCATGTGAAATATCAGTGACCGTGAAGGTCCTCATGGTCCTTCACCTAGGTTAGGGGCTATTCTGGCTCGACTTCATGGAAGGCACCACAATTTGTGTGGTGGTCCACAGCCCGTGAAGGGTCCCGTGGTCCACCACTTCAGGGCTGGTGTGAGTCCACATACAGGTCGACAGACCATGGTCTGGTTCACGGTCCGTGAACCCTGTCATTATTCACCTGGTTCTGCTTGTTTTTTGCTGAAAGTTCTAAGTTTGATTTCCGAGGTGTTATAGGTTCTCTTAAAAGAGATAGTGCTCAAAAACTCCTCATTAACTCATTCAGAAATCGAAGTTTTCTCTCATTTTAAATGTTAGGACATTTACTATTTGGAATACTTAGTTCCCGTATATTAATTTTGAAAAATGAAACTCAACTCTTCTTATCCTCATACTCAAGTACTCAAGTCTTAAAACATGTTCTAAAAGTTTGTAAAAGACTTCTCAAAATAACTCAAAAGTCTCTCTCAAACTCGGCTCTTAATCTTTTCTTGAATTTGAATTATGAATGCAAGAGTTAGACTTTAAAGGAACTCAGAAGGGACAAACGGCAGAAAAATAATGGGGGCAGGAGACCTTGGTGCACTTAGTGGCACGAGGCGCCAGCCCCTAAACTTTAGGACCCCTTTTTTGGTGCACTGCTGGCGCGGTGCATCAACTTCTGCCCTGAAATTTTTGATGAATTTTCTTCTTCAATTTCTGACACTAATTTACCTAAAATTGATTGATTTCCTCAAATTTACCTTAAATTAAATTACCCAATACAAGTACACGAGAATCTACTCAGAAACTACCCTCAAACTTATAACATTTATCTTAAGAACTCATCAAACTCATCATGAACGATTTAAGAATGAACCTTCAAGAAACTTGTCAAGAACTCAAATTAGTCAACCTCAATAATGAAATCATGGATAAAATCACATGATTGGCATGTGGGTGAACGAACCCAACACTATGAGAACTTACATACGTCGAAAGAATAAAATTCTTTGTGGATTTCCTCAAAGCTTCACAAGAATCTTGATCGTTTTTCCTTTTCTCCTTTTTTCCTCTTCTTGAACTTCTTTCTAAAACCCTAAGCGTATTTAGGATTTGTAAAAACTGACCCAAATCAGTTTAGAACCCTAAAATATTACTAAAAATGTTTAAAGCTGATGAGGTAAGGAAAAGACGAAATTACCCCTCAATAATTTAGGTAAATTTTCATTATTGAATAGGCTGACTTCAAACAAGCATATCTCGCTCATCCAAACTCAAAACTTAGAAAACCTGGTGACGTTAGAAAGAGAATTTAAAGACCTTTCATTTGATATCTTATGGGCCACCTAAATCATCTTGCACTAAAACTTATGGTCGTTTGAAGTTGATCCAAAACTCACAACTTAAGCTTAACTTGAACAAATCTCAAATTAGCCCTTTCCAAATTAGTTCTTTCTAAATTTAGCTTCTTTCTAAGGCCGAGGTGTTACAATTAGGAACAAGTTGAAGGAGTAATTTACTTGCAGCAAAGTGGTCACGAATAGAGTGATTTTCAAGAATGTATTCGGCTAAGCTCAAAGGCTCATCATATCCATGAAACGAGAAATGATATAACAGAATGAGTTCAATGATGCAACATCTTCGTGGATGTGATTTGATCTCAAAGACACTGTCAATATCAACTTTTGAGAATTTGATATATAATATTGGATGGCATCATCACAAGATATTAAGTGATGTTTCAATCAAGGGGAGTATAATACGTGTTGCACTATTTTTTCCTTGACCGAGGTTTTTTCCCACTAGATTTTCCAGCAAGGTTTTTAATGAGGCAACAAATTATGCGTATTAAAAGATTTCACGCCCCGAGACTACCCCCGAGACGCGGACACGGGACCTAGGACCACAAGTGATCCCAAGCTAACCCTGCTGGCATGATCATGAGCATACTAAAGATAATAAACTGATGCGGAAGCTAAATCATAAATAAATGAAAAGATGGG